>ML807210.1:72050-90815 GCA_009831015.1 Picea engelmannii
GCCATTTTTCAAACTCCAACAACACGCTTCATGTGAACTGTTAGTATTGTTCCTTAACATAATATTGAAAATCATAATGAATTTAATGCACTGAAGATGATGAGATCTCCCCTGACACGTTGTCAAATTGCAATGATGAGAGATTAGTGCACAAGGTACTTCTTGGTATGCCGCAAACTTTTGGGTGAGTTGGCAGTAAGAAAATCTGACATCCGACTTGACCTCTAAACGGTTGGAAAATGACATAATGGAATTTTTTGTACAAACCATTGAGACAAGACATATGATGATGATGATTTTAAGACCAGGGTTGAGACCCATTTGACCTTTATTTCCTTCATGATGATAAATGATAGCATGACACCAAGATTCTTACATGGACTAAGGTCAAACGTTTTTACTCCTGAACATTTCATGTGCTAACATTGGATCCAAAGGGGTTGGAATGCTCCCTATGATCTGCCAAGAACATTGCAGTTTCAGTGCCTTATCCATGGGCAAGGATTCCTTCACCTCCTTCCAAATTTATGAAACTTCTTCTGAAACCAAAACATATTGTTGCAAACCAAATGCAAACTGAATGTTGTAGTCAAACTGAAAACCAAATACTTGCATGGAGATCTTATTTATGCACACTCCTACTCCTACTCCAATCAACTGAAATGTTGCTTGATCAGTGTAACCAACTTTCCAATGAAGCCATCAAAGTATATGATTGATGAAATGTAATCCTTGTTTGTAGCTAAGTAAGAAGACATGAATAGAGCATATCATGAACAGCAAAAGTTCCACAAAAAACATGTACTCACATCTGCAAATTGATAAGATGCTAAAACTTGCAGCATTTGGGATCTCTGGAAATGATGAATCCATCCAAGCTACTATTGGATCCTGAAACTTATAAAAAACCTTCAGTTGATCCAAGAAAGGGAATTGCATTAGTGTTAGATCTTTTGAAATTTGATTTGCTTGCAAAACTAAACATTTTTGTAGGCTGATATCACTGTTGATCACATGTTGTTCAATATTTGTTGCAAATTAAAGTACAAGAATGGTGAATGCAGACTTGTTGATCTCTGGTGATAGTTGTTGGAGTAATTTCTTTGGCCAATTATGATCATCTAACTGATGTTTTGCAAGGAAATCTTCAACTTGTTCTTTGTGACCAAACAAATCTGGCATATTCCTTTTGGAACTACACTGCCTCTCCTGACATCTTTTTGACCCATGATTAAAAATCTTAAAACTTTGATCTTCACAAATTAATGGTTGTTCTTGGTCTTCAACATCAATATATCCATAGTGATCAAACAAAGGTGGGCCATTAAGGGATATAAATTGAGAAATTTGCTCATAAGATTTTTCAATGATGGGCTCATTGTATGATCCTGCAACAAAATTCTGTGGAAAAATACAATTTCTCTTCTTCATAACCAACAAATGGAGTTTGTTCAAATTAAAGTATGTCATAAACAGGTTGATTTAAACAATGGTTAACATGATCTACTATTTTTTTATCTTGAAAAATATTTTCAACCATTTAATGATAAAAAATTTCTAGCACAAGATTATCACTTATTTCAAGATCTAAAGATTCCTTCTTTAAAAATTGTTGATCTTGAACATGAAGTATGAAAGACAAATGCAAGGGATCAAAAACCTGTAGACCATGACCATGTTTTTCAATATCCTCTTTAATAAAAGAGTTCAAAATGTTTTCTTCAAAAACAAACTCTTCTTTAATTTATGTTTCAGCAAGACCTTCGTAAAGTTCATCATAAGAGGAAAACTATACTATCCTTTGAGCTCGAGATTCAGATTTTTCACAGAAATCTTCAAGAAGCATTTCATGTGGAAAGTAGCTTTTACAATGTTTTTTGAACGTAGTATGGAAATATTTCAAGGAACATATGCTAGAAGCAGGAAGAGAAAAATACCATTCTCGTGCATCACCCTTTAAAGAGTGCATGAACATTTTCATCTATACATCCTCATGAAGTATGTCTGGTTGATCCATGCATTGATGAAATGTAACAAGATTTTGGGAAGGATTATCCTCCTTCTCTTCTTTGAAAACAAGAAGATAATCCATCCATTATGATGGAGGAGGCACTAGATTTGGAAAACTAGAGACAACTAAAAAATTGAGAGGTGCAAACCTATGTGCCAAGATAGCCTCCATGGCCTTTGTCATCCTGAATCGGTGAAGTCACAAACATATTATTTCTTCAAGGAGTGGTGTCTCCAGGTGAAAAGGTATGCATTATGTTATGTCACCAATCCTTTCTCACCATCAAGAACTAGTAGTAATCTTTGTCGTACAACCTAGGGAAGATATTCAACTGCGTCCCCAACAATGACACAAAAAATGTTAGCTCTAGAAGTTGTTCTTAGATTGCTTTAAGAACAAGCCTAATACCCATCAAAATTTGAAAAAATAAATCAATTTAAATTGGGTGGATCAATAAGAAAGAACAAGAAAGAGGGAAACGATTTGACTGTAGATCAATGTCTACCATTGGGCATGGAGTCAAAACACTCTGCAGATTGAAGTAAATCAAGATAAATCATGAGGTTAAGATATTATATGATGGTGATTAGAAGAAAGGAAAATGAACAAAAATAAGAATGTCTACTAAACAAAGATCCTCTCTACAAAATAGATTGAAAAATGCTTGAACAAAAACAATGATTAGCAGGCCAGTTACAGCAAATCCTTTGCTTCTCAAGGATCCATTAATCAAAGGCAACCTTTGATCCTCAAAACCTGAAATATATTCAAGCAAGAAGATAACAAAAGAAATGGAAAACAAGAAGAAAATATTAGAAATAGATCTCATGAATCTTTAATGGCAGAAAAATGTGATTACAAACAGGCCCTTAGGCTTACAAATAAACAACTAAACTGCTCCTCAAGCTCTCTCCTCTCTTGGATCATGAATCCAACCCTTTCCTTATCAAAATCCCCTTCATATATAGTGAATGATATATCTCTACTATAAGGAGGTCGAAACCAAGGAGCTACATAATATCCTCCTCCATTTAGGAGTCTATTACAAAAGATTCCAACAAAAACATAACAAATTCCTTTTTTTTATCTTGTATATTGTGATAAATGTCCTTTTAAATAGGTCATGCAGCTTGATCTAGTGATAGAACATATGTCCCTCATGTCCAACTAACTCCTAGGAAACCATTTGAACCCCCTCAGGTAGGTGGCATCCCTCCTACAACTCGGATTTATCAAACTATTAGAATTCACATCGCCCTTGACAATATGTGCTTCGAACTTTACTGTAGGTGATAATTTCAGCTTTTCTCCCAAACAACGAACTAGTTCAAGCTTATGTTTGGTCAACGATTCCAAGATATTATGATTCATATCCACAAAAAAATTCATAAGAACCCAGATCGGAATTTAAAATTTATGATTAAAAAATGACTCTTTTGTGTGTTAATTGCTACAAACTATCCCAAATTACCAGTTCATAATGCCTTTGATAGCACGCACTGTGAACTTTCTTGTAGGTTCTTGTTTCTTTGCAAAAAATATTTTGATCTATAAATATGTTACCATATGTACGATAGACTTCCTAGAAATGTTGCAAACTCATTACAACATGAAGTAACCTTGAAGAAAACATAAAAAGATGCTAAGATTAACTCAAAATCCAAAATCATCACTTAGTGTTGTAACTGCATGCAAAAACCATGACAAAAAATGACGTTGATGTGGAAGATCATATTGTATTCATATTTTGTTTCTGGTACTCCTTCTAGTAGCCACCTTAGCCAACATATCTAAATTTCATTTTTCCACTTCAGGATGCCCTCTTTGAATTTTCTAACAAAAATAAGGCAACCCACCCTCTAGAAGGCTTCCTTGAAAAATGGTTCAGACTTGATGCGTAGCATGTCATATGGTTCAATTCTCACAATATCTCCCCCCTTGTGTATTTTCTTTCTTTGTTGAATGTCCATAATTATTGTCTTAAGAACCCCTTGTACCCTCTTATGACAGTTGTTATGCAAAATATAGAATAAAACAGGGATTGTTTTAGGGTTTGATTATAGATCTGACATACACAACAATAGTATGAAGTTGAGAAAATTGCAAGTATGGAATGATAAGAGGGATAGTAACGCAATCTGAGTGAAATTGTGGACACAAAAAAAGAGACAACTTTGTGTAAACAGAAGGTTTGCAGTGCCAACAGCCAGTTCGCAGCGCCAGTCTACAACGTGCAATTTGTAGTGTAGGTTTATAATAGATAGTTTGCAATGCAGAATTATCAATGGGTAATATTAATTTTTTGCAAAAGGATGTTGTAGGATGACCTTAAGATAAAAATATTGACCAATGACCAGGATTTAGAACACTAGAACAATGGGTTTTAATGATGCAGAGAGTTGGCAGCGCATGAACATTTAACAGTTTGCAGCACCAACAATACACAACAACTTTACATTATCAATCAACCATTTGAGCAACATGAAATCGTCAAAGGGGTACTTGGAATGTTTAAATTTAGGCTGGTGTTTTGTGAACTCGAGTTGGTATTAAATGAAAGCATCCAATTCTCTTCAATATACTACAACAAGTTTGCAGTGTTAGTCTGTAGTGCCAGTCTGCAGTGCCATTTTTCAAACTCCAGTAGTGCGCTTCATGGGAACTGTTAGAATTGTTATTTAACATAATATTGAAAATCATAATGAATTTAATGCACTAAATATGATGAGATATTCCCTGACACGTTTTCAAAGTGCAATGATGAGAGATTAGTGCACAAGATACTTCTTGGTATGTTGTGAAAATTTAGGTGAGTTGGCAGCAAGAAAATATGACATATGACTTGACCTTTAAACGGTTGGAAAATGACATAATTCAATTTTGTGTACAAACCCTTGAGACGGGACATATGATGATGATGATTTTAAGACTAGGTTTGAGACCCATTTTACCCTTATTTCCTTCATGATGATAAATGATAGCATGAAACAATATTCTTACAAGGACTAAGGTCATGATTTTTTACTCTTGAACATTTAATGTGCTAACACTCTTGGCCACTGAAAGTTATGGTCTTCACGACCAAAGATATTCAAAGTATCACCATAAAATTGTTGTCTTACTGATGTTGCCATAGGTTGAAGATCTATTTCTTCAGCTGGATAATAACCTCAAATAAATATTTTTGGAGAGATAATGATAATTTAATCCCTTGGAAAATGAATATTTAATGAAATTTAATGAGTAATTCCTTAATCATTTCGCCATTAATGACGATCTTTTCAGAGCCTGCATAAAAGTTGTTAGAATTAAACAACACTTAATGTGTATTGGGAAAAGCAACAAAATGGTAGTGACAAACGAGAGAGAGTTTGAATATAAAAAAATTCATGAACCCTCCAACCCGGGAACCCACGAACATGTGGTTGTATGATGATAAAAAAATATACTAAGTGTAGAAAGATGGTCGGTCAGACTTTCATGCAATAGGAATAAAATACTTTGGAGCTTGGCACCCATGACAAGGTTGATGGTCAAAATGTAGATCACGGAACTTGGGGTGCAAATTGAAGGTCATGGAACTTGGAGGATGAGGGCTTGAACCCATGAACCTGTGCAATTGAAAAATGGATAAGTGTAGTAGCATAATTATGACATGAGAAAGTGGGTGGAGATGAAGGCCCGCGAACTCGCAAATCACTGAAATATGACAAAGTATAGTAACCAGAAAGGGAGAAAAGAAGGGATAAAAGAAAAATGGAAATAAGGGAAGGCGTAGAAGAGGGAAAATAAATGGAAAAAAGTAGGGAATATAGAATGTGGAAGGAAAACAAGGAAGCACAAAATGATCTCAACATGGTCTATTCCTTGTTGGAGGAGGAGATGAGAGAGAAGAACATGGAAGGATAGAGCACATATGCATTATTTGCAAGAGGACACTCCCAGGAAAGAAATACATCTAAGTCCTCAAGTGGGAGATCTAAGTCTAAGGGAATATGTAAGTCTCTCGGAAAGTTTGTAAAGGTATGTTGGAGATGTGGAAAAGAAGGGCACTATAAGAAGAAATGTAGATCCAAATTTGAGAAAAAGAAGGGATCTGAAGAATCTCTTTCTACAGAAGAAAATACCTCCAAGGAAGAAGGAGGGGATGTGTACTTGGCTTCTTCAAGCATATATTCATATCATGAGGCATGGTTAGTTGACTTGGGTGCATCCTTTCATATGACTTCTGCCACAGGGAGTGATTCTGTGAATATGAAAGGTATGATGGAGGTAATGTTTTCCTAGGTGATGACTCGACAACTAGAATCATAGATCGAGGAAAAATCAAGTTGAGGATCATATATGGAAGGATTATAACACTACTCGGTGTTCTGCACATCCCAAGATTAGCCAGAAATTTGATTTATGTAAGCAAAACGAACAATGCAAGGGTAAAAACAATATTTGAAAAGGAAACCTGCAGGATGGTTCGAGGAGCAATGGTGTTGTTGAAGGGAGTTTGGTTTGGAACTATGTATAAGCTTCAATGAATCATTATTAGTGATGGGTGTAATAGTTCCATTGTTCTTTATATTGGAATTGAAGAAGAAAGAACTCCTACAGTCTCTGGAGAAAAGGTTATGTTGTGGCATCAAAGACTAGGGCATATCGGAGAGAAGGGTCTTCAGCTACTACACGGTAAATGTATGGTTGAAGGTATTTCTAACTTCTCTCTGGATTTTGATTTTTGTGACCATTGTGTATATGGGAAGCATAATTGGGTAAAATTCCCCTCTGGTGCAACGAGGAAAGAAGGAATTTTACAGCTAGTTTACAATGATGTGTTTGGACCTGTGTCGATTCCATCATTGGGAAAATCTGTGTACTATGTCTCATTTATAGATGACTTCTCGAGGAATACTTGGATATATTTCCTTGGGAATAAATATGAAGTCTTTGACAAGTTTAAAGAGTTTAAGGCTCTCGTTGAAAATCAAATAGAGAAAATAATTAAGGTGTTGAGGATAGATAATGGTGAAGAGTTATGTGGGAATGAATTTGAAGAATTATTTAAGAAGTGTGGTATAGCAAGGAAGAAGTATACTCCATATACACCTCAGCAGAATGGAGTTGCAGAAAGGATGAACATGACATTGATGGAAAAAGTAAGGTGCATGCTCAGTGGTGTCGGGTTAGGGAAAGAATTATGGGTAGAGGCAGTGGGTATTGCATGTTACCTAGTCAATAGATCACCCTCATCAGCGTTGGATGACAAGAATCCACAAGAGGTATGGACTGGTAAGAACCTTCTCTCACACATATCAAGGTATTTGGCTGTGAGGCCTATGTTCATGTTTCAAAGGAAAAAAAGAGTAAGCTAGATAAGAAGGTTGAAAAGTGTATATTTATTGGGTATAAAGATGGTCTCAAAGGTTATAATCTTTGGAACCCAAAAAATAAGAAGGTTGTGTATAGATGAGATGTGATATTTAGATAAATGAAGGATGTTGTTAAACAAGAAGTCCTACCAAGTAAGGAAGAACCAGAGAAAATATAGTTTGATTTAAAGGATGATGAATTAGACTCTACAGAAGAATAGGAATCAGAAGAAGAAGATCCTCATACTCTAGTATTGAGGAGATTGGTTTGAGAAAGAAGGCTATCGGAAAGGTATACTCTATCTAATTTCTATTCAAATTTTTCTTTGTCTATTACTGATGATGATCCTAGAACTGTTCGGGAGACAGTGGATTCATAGGATGGAAAACTCTAGAAAAAGGCCATGGATGAAGAAATGGAAGCCTTGGATAAGAATGAGGCTTGGGATCTAGTGGAGTTTCCGACTGGAAGAAATACCATTGGCAGTAAATGGGTATTTAAAAAGAAGTTGAATGGAGAAGGAAACGTGGAGAAATACAAAGATCGATTAGTAGAAAAGGGTTATTCCCGGGTTGAGGGAGTTGATTTTGGTGAGAGATTTTCTCCCATTGCCAAGTTAACTTATATAAGATTTTTGTTCTTTGTTGTTGTTTCATTTGATTTTGAATTAGAATAGATGGATGTGAAGACAACATTCCTAAATGAGGATCTGGAAGAAGAAATCTATATGAAGCAACCAGAAGGCTTTATTGTGAATAGAAAGAAGGAGCTAGCATGCAAGCTGGAAAAGTCATTGTATGGTTTAAAACAATCACCAAGGATGTGGTATCAAAAATTTGATACTTATATGCTAGGACTTGGCTTCATAAGAAGAAAATAGGATCAATGTGTTTATTTTAAATTAATTGGTGATCATTTTATTTATTTGGTCTTGTATGTGGAAGACATGTTGTTGATAGGAAACAACAAGGATATTATCCAGGATGTGAAAACTCAGTTGTCCTCTAAATTTGACATGAAGGATCTCAGTGTTGCAAATTTTATTTTGGGCATGGAAATTAAAATAGATCGGAAAAAGAGGAAACTCTAGTTAAATAAAAAAAAATATGTCGAAACAATATTCTAAAGGTCTAATATGCAGGAATGTAAACTGGTCAAGGTCCTTATTCCTATTGGTGCAAAGTTGTATGTGAATCAGTGTCCCAAGACACAAGAAGAGAAGGAGGACATGTCTCGTGTTTACATGCGATTGAAATTGGAATTTTGGTGTATGCAATGGTATGTACTAGACCGGACATTAAACATGCAGTGGAAGTTTTGAGCAGGTTTATGTCAAAACCAGGGAAGGAGCATTCGACAACAGTAAAAAGGGTTTTCAGGTATTTGCACGTCACTACTAGCTATGGATTGTGTTACCAAGGAAGACCAGGATTGGACAGAGTGTTGTACATACATGGATTTGTGGATGCAGACTGGGCTAGAGATCTGGATCGTAAGAGATCTACAAGCGGGTATGTGTTTAACCTATTTGGAGGAGAAATCAGTTGGATGAGCAAAAGACAGGTTGTAGTGGCACTTTCAGCTAAAGAAGTTGAATACATGGAAACCACTCATGAAAGTAAGGAATTAGTATGGTTACAAATATTGTGTTCAGGTATTGGGTTAGTACAACAAGTTGTAAGGATAGATTGTGATAGTCATAGCGCAATTTTTCTGGCGAAGAACCCAACTTATCATTCAAATACAATGCATATTGATATTCAATATCACTTTGTGAGAGACATGGTTGAAGACAAGAAAGTGTTTTTGATGAAGGTGGACACTTTGAAGAATGTTGCAGATTCATTAACAAAGTATATGAGCGCTGAGAAGTTCTCTTATTGTAGAGGATCTATGGGAATTGTTTCCCTGGACTGTTGACTATGTAACCTTGTAACCCCATGTATGCAAAGAAAACAATAAGTGGGAGAATGTTGGGTATGTGTTATATTCTTTGCACAACTAGACTTAGTGATTGTTACATTGCATCGGGCACGCAGGGGGGTTGCAGGGGTGCGATATCCCCCATTTCATGGGGATTCAGGGGAAGTGCCCCCCAAAAAAAAAAATTCCTCAGGAAACATGTTGCATTTTTTCCTCATTTTTCGTGTTGCCTCAATTTTTGTGTTCATTGTTGGGCGTTTTTTCGGCACATGGTTTTTGCCAATGGTTTTCTATTTCTGGTTAAGGAATTAGGGTTGCTGACTAATCCAGGTCATTGGGTTAGGGTTTTGGATGCCATTGGATCCTATATGTATATTGTATTGTAAACAATGTATCACAAGAAATGAATATAGAATATGTTGGTTTTCCCAGTTTGGGTTCCCAGGGGAAAATTCTCTGCATAATGTGTGTATTTCCATTGTATATTTCATGTTCTTTTATTGAAAATTTGTTTGTAGTAAAATATTGTACAAGATTAAAATATGCATTACTTGCTTGGATGAAGAAGGGAACTTGATAATGGTTCAATGTATTCCAAGGAGAGTAACTATCAGAAAATTTTCAACCTTGCATTTGAAGAAAAGCTTCAAGAAAGGATGCCAAATTTATGCAGCTCATATGGAAGAGACATATAAAGATAAAGTGTCTAACATTGAATACTATATAGTCCTAAAGAAATTTCAAGAGGTATTTAAAGAGATAACAGGGTTGAAACCGAAAAGAGATGTTGATTTCTCTATTAATTTGATGCATGTAGCAGCCCCAATATCTAAGACTCCTTATGGGATGAGTACTCCAAAGTTGAAGGATTTATAAATGCAACTTGAGGAGATTTTCAAGAAGGGGTATATACGCATAGGTGTATCACCTTGGGGTGTCCCAGTGATATTTGTGAAAAATAAGGATGGTTCCTTAAGGTTATGCATTGACTTCAGGTAGCTAAATAAGGTGATTGTGAAGAACAAGTATCCTTTGCTAAGAATAGATGATATTTTTTTATCAATTGAAGGATGCAAATATATTCTCCAAGATTGACCTTAGATCATGCTATCATCAGGTGAGAATTAAATAAAAATTCATCAACAAGACAACTTTAAAAACAAGGTATGACCATTACAAGTTTACAGTGCTACCATTTGGTTTGTCAAATGCACTAGTTGTCTTCATGTGTTTGATGAATGGTATTTTCAAAAGTTACTTGGATAAATTTGTCATTGTATTCCTGGATGACATACTTATTTACCCCAAGTCTGAAGAAGAGCATGAGAAGAACTTAAGGATGGTGCTACAAGTATTGAGGGAGCATCAGTTGTATGCAAAGTTGAGCAAGTGCTAATTCTATCAGAGACAGGTTCATTATTTGGGCTACATCATCTTAGAGTAAGGGATAGAAATGGATCCTAAAAATATAAGAGCCATTGAGGGATGTCCAGTACCAAAGAATGCATTAAAGGTGATATTTTTCATAGGACTTGCAGGTTACTATAGAATATTTATTGAAGGTTTTTGAAAAATTCCTCACCCAATCACTTATTTGCAAAAGAACAATGTGAGATTTGAATGGATTACTGATTGTGAAATAACTTTTAAGCACTTGAGGAAATTATTGACAAGTGCATCAATCTTAAGGATTGTTGATCCAAATGAATATTTTGTTGTGTGCATTGATACATGCAAGGAAGGAATTGGTGGATTCCTTAGTCAAAATGGGCATGTGATATGATACGCGTCCATAAATTTAAAAGAGCATGAGAGACACTATTCCACTCATGATTTGGAATTGGAAACCATAGTGAATTCCTTGAATATGTGGAGGCACTATCTCTTGAGAAAATAATTTGAGCTGAGGACAGACCATAGTGATCTGAAATATTTATTTTGACAACCAACTTTGAATGCCAGACAAAGTAGGTGGCTATAATTTCTCGGTGAATATAAATTTTAGATAAAGAATATCAAACGCAAGTGTAACAAGGTATTTGTTGCACTCAGTAGGAGGGTGCATGAGATGCATGCGACAACCATTAGCATGCATAAATTTGATATGAAAGACAAAATTTTGGAAGCTCCAAAATTAGACCAGCAGACCAACATTACATGGAAACAAAGGAAAAATTACAACAAGGTAATTGACAACAGAAAATTGAAGATTATGAGTTAAGGAAGGATGGTATCCTCATGTACATGGGTATATTTTATGTTCATAATTTTAAGGAGTTGAAAAATATGGATCTAAGAGAAATGCATAGTGTGCCTTATGTTGGGCACCCAGGTTACCAAAAGACAATTGCAACTATCAAGAGCCAATATTTTTGGCTAGTTATGAAGAAAGAAGTGGTCGATTATATAGTCAGATGCCTAGAATGTCAGATGGTCAAATTTGAGCACAAACATCCACCTGGTTTGCTACATCCATTGCCCTTTCTGAAATGGAAACGGGAAGTGGAAAGTGGTGAAAATTGATTTCGTCACCAAGCTACCTAAAATGGTGAAGCAACATGATTCCATCATGGTGGTGGTGGATAAGCTCACTAAATTTGCTCATTTTATTCTACAAAATATAACTCGCAAGGTAGCTAACATTACAGATATTAATATGAGGGAAATTGCCAAGCTTCATGATGTGCTTAAGACAATTGTTTCTAATAGAGATCCCAAGTTCACATCAATCGTTTGGAAGGGATTATTTAAAGGATTTGGTACAAATCTAAATTTTATTACAACATGTCATTTGGAATCAGATGGGAAAATAGAGAAAGTCAATCATTTGATTGAAGATATGGTAATGATGTATGTGATGGATAAACAATAAAAATGGGAAGATTATCTACACTTGGAAGAGTTTTCTTATAATAATGGATATCATGCATCTCTGGAGATGAGCCCATGTGAAGCATTATATGGAAGAAAGTGTAATACACCAATGAGCTGGGACAACCCAATAGATAGAGCAGTGGTTGGGCCAAAGTTGCTAAGGGAAATGGAAGAATAAATGGTGAAAATAAGGAAAAATTTAAAGATTGCACACGCCAGATAGAAGCGTTATGCAGATAAGGACATAAATCATAGAGACTTTAAAGTGGGTGACCATGTGTTCTTAAAAGTGAACTCCAATAGGAGTTCCCTGAAGTTGGGAAATTGTTCAAAGGTTGCAGCAAGATATGGTGGACCCTTTGAAATCCTTGAGAGGATTAGTCTTATGCATACATGTTTGCACTACCTACATCCATGTGCATTCATAATGTGTTCCATGCGTCTTTGAATAAAAAATATGTACTTGATGTTAATCATGTAATTGATTGGAATGTGATTCATGTAGAGAAAGAATGAGACTTCTGAGTTTAGTTGGTGTGCATATTGGACTGGAAAGTCAAGCTACTCTAGAATTGAGCAATAGGATTGGTATAGGTCCAGTGGACCTATTACGATCCTAAAGATGCAACCTGGGAACATGAATATTTCATGTGGGAGGAGTACCCCCATATTTTTGAATATTTTGGGTACATTTGTATATATTGCACAGAGGACAGTGCATAAATAAGGGGGAGGGGAATGTGATACCCCTAGGATGAACCCCAATTTTAAATGTACATATAGGCTGGTGAGCCAAGATATTTTTTTCCATGGTGCCATTGTATATATATATATATATATATTGAGGTCAGAGTGCCTTTGTGATTCTTAGGATGCAGAGCCTAGATGCTAAAAGGCCAGTGAGCCTATCATTGTAATATGTAATCACACTCATATTATTAATAAAAATAGATCATTGTTGTAGTCCACGCAAACAAAATAGTATGGGGGGGGAGTACTCCACTAGAAGAGAAAGGGGGGATAAGAGTCTAGGAAGAGGGGCTAAGACAAAGGGGCTTAAGCGTAAGGGATTATTATATTAATATTTTCTAAAGTCTAATTATATGATATTTTTATCCTAATTTCCTAATGATGAGGAACGTATCACCCAAGTGGGGCAAGTGGGGACAAGGTAGTTCCCAACATGTCAAGTGTCAAGTTGGGAACATGCATATATAAAGTGGGAAATTAGTGTAATTTCCTTCATTCTAATCACTATTACCATATTTCTCTCATTATTCTCTCATCCAATATTGTCATTGGTACCTTTCTACCATCACCATTCATACCTATAATTGGGAGATTTTGGGATTTGTTGGTATCTAGTAAACTTGGATAGTTGAGATGAAGAAGCAGGTTGTCATGCCTATCTGCATGTTGAAGAAGCAGGTTGTCATGCATATGTGTATGTTGAAGAAGTGGGTTTCCATGCCCATGAGCATTCTCTCTGGGTTGGAGAACTGTAGGGAATTTGTTTCCCTGTGTGTTGGGAAATAGTTATAGAGTTCTGAGACTTTTTTTCTAGCATGTTGTTGAAGCCTCACAAGGGAAGTGATGTAGTCGAAGGACTGTTGAGTAGAGAAGGGAAAAAATTCTTGGGGCGGTATAGGCTGTGGGAAATGAGAGGCTCTAGGTTAGTTGCAGTAGTTGGCACCTTGACTTGATTTTTGTTGTGTTGGTTATACCTTATTCTGGCTCAAGAAGAATTCCCTGGTGTAGTTTCTAGCCTCAACTCGGGGGTGACCTACTACTTAGAGTTTATGAGAAACATAGTCTATGGTTGGGACAAAAGTCTGAGATATGCACACAGTTGGTGGTTTGTTTAAAAGATAAGTGTCTTATTGTGTTTCTTATTTATCACTATGTGTTTAATTAAATCAATTCTATTATGGGTTATTAGATTATGATTATGCCTGAAATTTATATGTTGTTAGAAATGCATTTATGTTCATATGCAGATAATTCAGTTAATTAAATGGTATCAAAGGAAGAATTTTTGAGTGGCATGGCCCATCTTGGGGTTGGGGATGCTACATGTTTGAGTGTAATTGAATCATGTATGAGTGTTAGCGAGGATTCTTGAGGAAGAAGAAAGTAAATCAAAGGTGAGGTTTAGTCATGGCCCCTTTCTTGCATTTATTGGTTTTGGTTCGGGTGCAACAATCATTGTTTTTTCTATTGTTGCGGATACTCCAATGGATGGTTCATCTTGATCAACTACTAGTTTTGGATCAACTGGTTCAATTATTGGTTTCACTGCTGGGTAAATTGGTGAAACAATTATTTCTTAAACCAATTTGGCTAGTTCCTATGATCCTTTCTTTGTTTCTCTGCTCCAACTATGGAAACCACTACTACTGAAATAGAATAAATAATATTTGTCTCTTCTACCTTTTATGTTATTAGTGCTCCTATTTTTTCCTTCCCTACTTCCATGACTACTATTGGTATGGGTTTCCATTGTTTGAGTAGGGTTGATGGGATTCTCCATGTTACTGGTGATCAGGGGATCAATTTTTGCTCAAATTTCAAAGTTCTCGGAATGCGACAAAAACAGTGCCATTGCGTCCATCTCGTCTTCCTGATTCCGGCGGTATATTTACTTTGTCAAATGGACTCCGTATGGAGAAGATATCGCAATCTGCTCATCAAGCCAAACAGGCAAAAAATTTGATGCTGACTGTACCAGTCCGTACGGTCTGACATGGCAGGACCATACGACCGTACAGTGGTGACGTGGAAAATTTTGATTGGTTGGCAATTGTCGAATTGGGGAGCGACACGTGTCTGTTGGATGGCAAATTGTATGAGGACACGTGGCCCAATCCATGGGCGCCACGTGTCACTCATTGTTTGGTTTATATGGTTATGTAAAATTATGTGGGAGTCCGCGGGGTTCGACCCCTGGACCTCCCCTTCACCTAACGCCTTTGCAATGACCATCCGACCAACGGACCATGGGCTACAACTTAACATATGTATGAGTTTATATTTATTTAACTTTGAGTTATATGACCATTGGCGGGGGGTCGGGTCGGGGCTTGGCCCCGGCCCGTGGTCATGTGCTCTTTGTATATGACCATGTCATATAGTCCGACAGTTGGCGCAGGTGTATAAAACATAACCCATAGTTTTTATATGACCATTGTTGAAAAGAAAGCGCGGGAATGTGCGCGGGATGTTTTTTTTTTAACATAACTTTTGGTCTCATGTATTAACCATATGCCCGTGACCTGGAGCGCGTTACGGTTTGGTAACGGTTTAACCACTTTTTTCCTTTGAGCACGGTCACGTGGACCATATGCCCAGGTGCCTAGGAAATTAGGGGCTGGCGCACCCTTAACCATTCTACGGTTTTCACCGTTGGCGCGATTGCTCTCGGTGCTGGGTTTTCACGCTTTAAAATGCGTGTGAGCCAGGTTCAATCAAGAGGGGTGCGTTTTGTAGATGCAGAGACAACAAGCTTGAAGAAGGAGACTTCCAGGAGGCATAACTTCTTCATTTTTCGACCAATTGAGGTGCCGAAAGAGCCTAGACAGGGGTTTTGGGACGCTCTGAAGCCATTGGAGCAGTCGGTTTGTCAGTTTGAGCATTGTAAGACATGTTTTTGAGCACTTTTTGAGAAATTAATAATAATGATCCATTGGAAGCTGGACCAGGAGATGTAGCCCATAAGAGGGGTGAACTCCTTTATCAATTGTTGTGCTTATGTGTTTATGTTCAATGATTATGCTATTGTCTATGTATAATTTGCATAAGTAATCCTTAATTCTATGTGTTGCAAACTGATCATTTTGCTTTAAACACATAACATTCACTTGCAATAAATTTCAAGTTTTTCAAGTCTTCTTCATTTTAGATCAACTGGATTGATTGGTTGATCAATGTACCTAATCTTACCCGCGTTTATTCCTTTCTTCACTATCGATCTAGGATTCCCTGTAAATCCATCCAATATCATATAATAGGTTGATCTAAATTCCTTTTCTAGTATTCTCCATGATTATAGCCACTTTGGTGGTGACAGATGAATACCATATTATTTCGCCTTTGTGTGTTCTTTGCAAGTGTGCATGCTCACTCTGAGATGGTATTTATTCAAGAATATGATTTCGCATCGATCTGTGGGTTGGTCCCATTTGTGTGCTATCCATCCATCAGAGCCTCAAGTAGCTTAGAGAGCCTTGTGAATATTTTTGTGACTCTGAGAGTGCTTTGTTGGGTGCGCTAGGTATTTCGTCAAATCACTAACAACGAGTGGACACCGATCTCTCCTTAATTGACTGAACGAATCACTTTCTAGTCCCAGGTTGCAAAGTAGCTATCAACTACAAAAACATCATTAACACTAGCATATTATGGAACTACAACAATCGTCCATATTGATGCAGCTAGTCACATCATCCCAAAGAATCAAAATATGTTCATTGTTCTAGCTAGTTGTAGCCTCAAAAAGAATCAAACTCTATTCATCATTCTCATCAAAGTGAGTAGCACAGTCTATGTTGTGCATGGACGTCAATTTGTCCTTTGTTGAAGTCATCTTCATGGACGTCAAACAGTTCTTTGTTGAATCCATTCATCTATCCTGAAAGTGTCTAAGAAAACATATGCTCTAAAAACGTTGTTTCCTATCTTCCCTTGCACCGTCCAAGTGTTTCCATTTTCCACAGCGATGAGCGACAATTGTAGTCCAGCGTAGAACTTTGGGAAAGTTATTCTTAAATATTGAAAAGTCAAATTGTATCTTCCTTCGATGGAAGAAAGATTTGGCTCAGGTTAAGTTACTTTTCTTTCCATATCCTATTTATTAGAGAGGTTGATCTCCATACACATTTCCCTAACAACGCCACCAAAGCGAAGCCATTATCTGGGCCAACCACTTCACTCTCGTTGGTGTTTTCACTAGCCAATTTGCACCTTCACCTTAGCACTTTTATGGGTGAGGCATACAACAACTTCAATGATTGAATGTGTCTTAATGATCCAAATATATAAATAGATTTCATGTCTTAGGGTTTCAGGTTGAATGACGATGCAAATTGTGGTGAATAGATAGAAAATCAATGGCTATAGCACTCTTAATTCCACCTAATGTTGAAACCTAAATCAAAGGGGATTCTTAGGTTTATTTTGGTACCCAAGCGCGCTCTCCAATCAAGGGGAGGAAAAATAAAGGGGAAAACAACCTAACCCATAATTTCAGGTTCGATGTTAATAATAAAGTAACTAAGAAACTGCCTGCACCAATATAGAACCAAATAAGGGAATCATTTAAGTGCACTTCGTTGCTCCCCTTAGAAGTTTTATATTACAACATATATTTTTATAAAAATCCTTATAGATATAGAACTCAACATACACATACACAAAACCATTATATAATTCATGGTATATTTTTACATGATTTAGATTTTTTTCCACTTCAACATAATTCTTTGTTTTAATTTTCTTTATTTTTATTTAATAAAAACTTAACACCCAAAACCATTTAAAGAATGAATATTTCTTTATTTAATAAAACCTTATATATAGAAAAGTCTATGTATGTAAAAAGGCATATATAATTTTATTAAAAAAATTATAATGTATATATATCAAAGATATATAATATGAAAGTTTTTTTTGGTATATTATATATACATCATAATTTTTTTAATTTAAAATTATATATATATATATATATATATATATATATATATATATATATATATATATATATATATATATATATATATATTATTTTTAAGGTCGTGATCAATATTTTTATTTTTACTGTAAGAAGGTATACATACTCTATCCTCCTTTGGATTTGAATTATAACTTTGTAATTAAATATATTTGAAGATCATAAAAAAAAAATTGTAAAAGGACTATCATTTTCTTCATATTGTATTGTGTGCAATTCACAATAATACTTGTTACATGCATAAAGATCACACTGATACTTGTTAGAAGCATATAGATCACATGATACTTGTAGTAGTGTTTCTTCATCTGCTCCACCATATTATAATAATGTTTTAAATTACAAGTTTTTGCAACCATAATTCTTTATAAAAAGGTAATTGTATTGCTTTAATAATTTTAGGGAAGCTTAATTGGTACCTATAATAGTAGAAAATTTACATTATTTTTATATACTTTCAATAATATAAAAACATTAAAAGATCAAAATTTCAAATTAATTATATAAAAAAAAATAAGTTATAAGTAAATAAATTCAATTTTTTTTTCAAATTTAATAAAGTTTTTGTAAAGAGTTATAATCCATTTAATTGAGGGGAATTTTGACCATAAAAATTTGTTATCTCATTTTAAGGCAACTTATATTAGTGAGGCAAAGTTCTACTCAGATCTTTTCATTTTTTCAAATTTTGTAATGATCCCAAGCCATTATGCAAGGATCGTCATTGTTTTGGTGTCTTTTTAAAACTTTTTCTGAGTGAGGTATTTCGTCAAACACTTTGCTGATCTACCTTTTAGATGTGTTTATATGTGTGTATGCAGCAAATAACAGAAATAGATAACCATGGAACATACCTCAACCATATGCA
>ML807210.1:91790-116846 GCA_009831015.1 Picea engelmannii
AGTCACTTCTAGCCATCCCATCCTATAGTGTTGTTCCTTCCGATTCCAATGAGCTATTACACTGAGAGGTTCCTCCAAGTAATGTGCCCAAAATGACCTCTTCAGTGAATTCCATTGACTTATAGCTCAAAATAGTCAAAATCATGGAAATCGTCGAAATGCAACAAAACCAAAGCCAACTTGTGTGGAATGGCTCATAATGATGGAATATGATCATCAATGCAAGTTGAACCCCACAATGCCTCTCGAATACCCATGTACTCGCTCTAGTATCCATCTAGCTACTCTGGTCATCATAAATCTTTGCCTTGTGATGATGTCCCAAAGTGGGGACATTACAAATTTCCTCAATCTAGATCTTAAAAAGGGCTAAAATAGTAGAAGACAAAGTTCCCATCAATTAAATGGAACTAAATTTCTATTGAATTTAGAAAAGAATTTAGTTAAAAAAAAACAGAAAATTAAGTTTGTCTACTAATCTTACTCCCACAATAACACTTTAATAACACAAACAAATACATGATAAATTGAATTTAACACCCAAACAAATCTACCACACCAAAATTCATAAATCCTATTCAAACATTAAGAGATCAACACTTTATCACCATCAACATTGCCACCATTAAATATTGACCAATTTTTAAATAAAAATAATGAATATACAAATCTTTAGTTAGTGGATAAAAATATGTGATTAGAGTATTTACATTATTACACAATAGATATTCTAATAAAACTTATATTAAATTAAATTATAATCTAAATCAATAATTATATCTAAATCAACACAATTTTTTTCATTAATTACCATTCCATATATTTTTCATTTCACTTATGTGAAAGTGATGACATAATCGTTCTTTTAGTAAATTGGTGCTTAAGGGGACTTTGTTCCTTCCATCTACTACAAATAATGCCCCCTTCAATTGGTCTCCATTAAGTGCGCGTTTGTTGGAGAATCAAGTTTGAATTGGAAGAAAGTTGTGTTTGTTGGAGAATCAAGTCTGAATTGGAAGAAAGTAGGACGAGGGATTTTCCGGAACTTGTTAGAATAAGCTTACTTTAGTAAATTGTTAGTAGATTGAGTTGGGTTTGTTGAGCTGTTGAGATATCTTCTCAACCAGTCCCTCCAAATATGGAATCGGTTGGATCTGAGTCCAACTATATATGTGTGTATGTGTGTGTGCAATACAATCAATTATTGTGTGTTATTCCTGTGTGCCTCTGCTCTTATGAATTTTAACTTGGTATCAGAGCTTGGTTGGGCTTAGCTCCTCACGGAGTGCCCAGGAAAATGTGAGAGATGTGAAGTTTAATCCTTGTACATACGTAGATTAAGAGTGTTGATTTTTTTTTATTCATGTGTGTTAATTGTTCAATGCGTTAAGTGAGACTATTGCTGGTTAGAAGAATTGCAGTCGAGGTTAGCCTTGATGAGGCCATCAGGGTTATCGATTTTGTCATGGAGCTGAACAAATCGGCAGACGACCAGAGCCGCGAGGCCTTTGAGGATTGCGCGGGACTCTTGTATAATACGGTGGATCAGCTTAACTCTTCAGTTTCAGTGTTGGCAGAGCAAGATTGGAAGCAGGGGATGGACAATTTGAGACATGGCTCAGCGCGACACTCACTAATCCGTCCACCTGCGTGGAAGATTTTGAAGATGCGGTTGTGATAATGGATGAGAGCATGAAGCAAAAGATAGAAAATCTTATAGAATTGGTGAGCAATGATCTTGCTATTCTCAATTTTGTTTGCGTCTCAGAGGAAAATAGCCTTCGCTGCAGCGACCAATTCGTTATCCACAATCATAACAAAGTTCCAGAATATGGGGTTTTCAGTTTCCAACTTTTCGAAACAAGATTGCCATTTGCTAAAATCGGCGAAGAAGAGGCAACGAGTAATTATTAGAAGGTTTTGTATTATTGTTTATGTATGTTAGAAATATATTGTAAAAACTTTTGATTCTTGTTGTATTTCGGTGCTCCAAGATCTTCAGTTTCGTGTTAAGAGGTCAGTTGTGAAATCGACTGCTGAAAAAATTTTGTATCTAGATCACTGTCCTATCTTACTGTCTAAATTTTCTCTTCGGGGGAATTTCACAGATGGAAGTTGTATCCATAAAATGGTTCAGTATTGAGACTATCCTTCAGGAGGTTGAGAAGCGTCAGTTTTACAAAGAGTGTCAAAGATGGTCAGAAGCGTTTTGACTTTAAATGTGTCAGTGGGAAGCTTGAATGTGTGGAGAAGAAAGAGCGAAACCGGGTGATTGCAGAGTGAGTTTCAGTGCTGAGGAAGACCAGATCAGACAGACAACAAACAGATGAAAGTTCTAGTATTGTAATTTTTTGTGTTGTGTTGTAATTTGTAAAGTAAGCATTAAGGGAGGATGTTAGAATAATCTTACTTTAGTAAATTGTTAGTAGATTGAGTTGGGTTTGTTGAGCTGTTGAGATATCTTCTCAACCAGTCCCTCCAAATATGGAATCGGTTGGATCTGAGTCCAACTATATATGTGTGTATGTGTGTGTGCAATACAATCAATTATTGTGTGTTATTCATGTGTGCCTCTGCTCTTATGAATTTTAACTGAACTATGAGAGATGGAATCATAAAATGAATATAACTCAGGAGTGTTATAATTGGCATAGCGGTAAATTCATGGATGGTGAACTCATAAAGGTTTTGGTTGGTCTAGAAAATGAAATGCAGCCATAAAAAGAAATGTGGTGATAAAATGAAATCTAAAGCTGCACAAGGCATGACAGAACTTTAATCTTTGTTAATCACTCAGATGTGGTAATCAACTGGCCACCATAGTGAATTTTAAATATGATCAAGTAAAAGTAAAAAAATAAACATGTAAACGGATGCTTTTATAATAGTGAGGAAGTTAGTGGTTGAAATCACAATCATTGATTTATTGGGATGACTAAAAATATTCCATCAATATTTAATCTTGTCCATACAAAACTGATTAAACACTAAAAACCTATTAAATGTGCCCATTGTCATTGGAATTTGGTAATTTAGTTCTTGATGATATTGCAATTTTTCATTGTTTATAAGGAATATTTTGATTTTTTTTTGACAATTATCATTGAAATTTGGTAATTTAATTGTTAATGAAATTGCAATTTTTTATTGTTTGAATTGCATTTTTTAATATACATCTCCAAAAATCTCTAATTCATTCTCACTGTGCAATCTTAACCACTGATATCTACCATTCCATTAATTCTTTCATGTTTCTTGACAGATGTTTGAGCAAAACTGATCCAAAAAACAATATTATCTTGTTAATTTTGTCCTAAAGTCCTCAAGAAATTGTTGGATCTATACATTTTAGTGGTTAATTTTGTCCTAAATTCAGCAAGAAATTGTTGGATCTGTACATTTTAGTGGTTAATTCTGTATATTCCTAATTGTCCAGTGGTTTTTCAAGAGAATGAATCCATTTATGTATTCAAAAATGCAATTTAAATAATAAGAAATTGTGATTTCACCCAAATTTATATTGTCTCATTATCTTATTTTCTATTATCTTTAAATGAACTTAAATTTCTACAATCACATTAATTTTGTTGTGTATATTCATAATTGTCCAGTGGTTTTTCAAGAGAATGAATCCATTTATGTATTCAAAAATGCAATTTAAATAATAAGAAATTGCGATTTCACCCAAATTTATATTGTCTCATTATCTTATTTTCTATTATTTTTAAATGAACTTAAATTTCTACAATCTCATTAATTTTGTTGTTTAAATCTCAATAATTTATTACTTAAATTTATAAGTAAAATTAATTACAAAGTGAAAAAATAAAGTCTGCAAATAAAAAAAATTGTAAATCAATATTTCAAGTATGCAAATAAAAAAAAATTGTAAATCAATATTTCAAGTATGCAAATAAAAAAAAATTGTAAATCAATATTTTATAAAAGGTACGACTAACCTTTAAGACCAAAAGGAAGGTACTTCAATTTCATAAATGATTTAATTATTAATTAAAAAAATTCATTAATTTACAAAACATAAACTTTATTATAACCATTACATATTGTGGATCAAACTTGAAATCCAAGTTATACTAAATCATTTTCGTGCTTTGTATGACATGTATACTTTGCCAACAGCCACAGGAAATTAATAATTACAACTTGATGAACGTCTCTTGGACTAACGACACCTCTTTCATTCGTGGATCAAAGATGTAAGCTTAAACGTAGAACCATATCTAGTTTTCATTATAAGATTTCCCAACCTTTATTTCTTATTAAATTTTATTTTATTTGTTGGCGTTCGTTTAACTTTTCCTATCATATAAGCAAATGGGATTCAATGTTTGATTTTATGGGGCTTGCTACTTTCATTATTCTGTTATTTTTTCAATTTGATATTGATATTATTGTAAGACAATATTTTAAGCAGTATTTTTTAATGCATCATATACAAATATTCATTAATTTGCTAGTAATAAAGTTGATATCATAAAAAGATTTCACATTATTTTAGATAATAAATATTTATATATAATTTAAGAATAAAAAAATGTAAACCATAATAATAAACATTAATACAATTAATTAATTAATACAATTAATTAATTAATACAATTAATTAACATAGTAATTAAATTCTATTAAAAAATATATCAGTAACATGAAGGATAGTTTTAATAAAATATATCAATAACATGAAGGATAGTTTTAATATTTAGAGTAATAAAAATAAAGATTGTGGGTAGTATTTGAAATTGGAGGGACACCTAAACTTGTATTTAATGTATGAATGTAGTTTATCTTAGCATCCATATAAATTAAAATAAAGCATCACACTTTGTACTTAACACAAACTATATAACTCAGTGTTAAATTAATGCATACTTATTTGTTTTGACTATTTTTTTGTATTGAAGAAGATGGTAATCCATGCTTCATTACTTAATTGGTGCTTGATTTCATATCCACACTGTAATTTCATAATAATAAGAGTTCACATCATCATAAGGTCAATTTTCTCAATAACTTTAGATTTTCCACATGCTTTAAGAATGCCACCCTTTACCATTTATAAAAAATTTAAATTTTAAAAACATTTAATAACTTTAGATTTTCCACATGCTTTAAGAATGCCACCCTTTACCATTTATAAAAATTTTAAATTTTAAAAATATTTATTATTTCATTGTATCATTCAAAATATTTCATCTAAAAAAGCAAATCAAATATATATGTACTTTAATGTTATCTTGAAAATTAAGTTAAGCGTGATCTATATTAGTTGCTTTCCAACTACATGAATTGATTTCTACACAAAATATATTTTAGTATAAATGATCATTAATGAGGGATTTATAGCTCACTAGCTAGAATTTAGCTTATTGTCCCTATCTCACTTTTGTACAAAGATATTTTTCTCACTTTTGTACAAAGATATTTTTCTTGTGAATGGTTTGATCTCTAATCTTAGTGTAACTTACACACAAGCCCGACTACAAACCCCTCTATGTTATATCCCTTAATAGGTGGATGAGGATGGTATGTTAGTTGGCTTCAAAGATTGGTTTTGTTGCTAAGGTGCCAAGGCCAATGCTCAGGGACAAATTTGAGTGGATCATGCTTCAATTTCCAGTGAGACAATATGTACATTGTTATTTCCTCCACAACTCTACTTTAAGAAGATTCAAACTATGATCTTGAATTTTAGCCCAAAATCGGTGATTGACTGCATCTTATAAGTAGTTGAATAATCTAAATAGACATTATCCCTAAAATGGGATAGAAAATAAAACTAATCATCTTGTGAACTTGTCATACAAAAACATATTAGAAGGATAATGAAAGTTAACCTACTTCCAACAAAGAAGATTATAGTTAACTATTTTGCTCATATTTCCATAAACTAATTGTATTTTCACACCCAAGTTGTTAAGTTTATCTTGCATGAGTGTGGATCCTGACCTTGATATTATTCTTTTATTTTCATCGGCATGAACAATGGATGGGTTTGTTGGTCGACTTGCAAGGCTTATGAGGCTTTTATATTAAAACTACACACAACAACCAACTATAACACAGATATTAGTTGGTTAGTTTAATCCATTTGAATGTAATGCTTGAAGGTGAAATTAGATGAACTACAAAGGACTTGTCATTGTCTCAAGTGAACACACTCTTCACTTCACCAATAAATTCATGAGATGAAGGAGCAATAATAAAACAGTGCCTTAAGCTAACTAAACCCTCACTAAATGGTAACAATAATATCATTTTTTTGGTATTGTGGTTGTACTTGTAATTTGATAACAATAATATATTGTTATTTTCCTTATTATGGTTGTACTTATAATTTGGTAACTAACTAGTTCAAAAATCCTTCATTGGATTGAATGCTCTCTTTGTATGAATGACCTCTCCAGGGAATGAGATAAACATCACCAAGTCAATCTCTCTTAGTCTTGAGCCAGTGGACTTCACTATCGACACAAGTTGACTTCATTAATCAAACTCAATCGATTTCTCATGGAAATTGACTTCTCCCTCTCACTTTTTCCTTGATTCGGATATCTCCCCATTTATTGGAATGTCCAACAATTAAACCAAGTGATGCTAGAAGTCAACTTAGGGGATGGAATTGACCATGAAATGAATTTATAGTCTAGGGGAGCGTACGGTCATCATATGACCGTGTATGACCCGTTGGTGAGAGAAAATGCCCAGGTAATAAAAAAACCACCTAATAAAAAGTGAATTTGGTCTAGGCAATGAGAAATCGGCCCAGGAAAATGAGAATTGACTTAGAGAGAGGGGGGCTTTATGGGAAGAGAAAAATTCTCCAACTAGTGTGAGAGAATGATAATGTTGAATAAAAGGGACAAAATTGGCAATTAAAGAGTAACAACTCTAATTCCTAGTCGTTGATCTCACTAAAAAATTGAATATATGGTTTAAGACTCTCAATTATTGTAATCACTCAAACATTTGACAAGGATTGAATTCAACATGAATTCAATCCAGCACATTGAGGATTCGAGTCATATTGGAATGCAACATATGTACACTGAAATGTTGAACATCATATACAAAACAATTGCACAAGAAACATTGTCTTTCCAATTCCATGATCCAGAAACCATGATTTTTATACCAATGTACAAGGGGATCAACTACTTGAAGGGATTCATAGTGCTTATTTGTAATTCATCATCCCATCGATTCAACCCACATTAGAAAATTGGATAGCCACGAATACAATGTATCACACATACCAAGAGTTGAAATGTCCAATCAATCTAACATACTAGCCAACAGATTAACCCACATGGAAATGTGAAAGAACATAATACACAACAATTCTACATAATGTACAAAGAAATTTTACCCTGGAAACACAAATGGGAAAACTAGCTTCGAAGATTTGCTTCGTTCTCATTTCAACAATCTCTGGTTATAATTATTTTGTGGCTCTCTGCCCATTGTAACACACCCGACCCCTAATTACCCTTTCTAGGGATGGGGCATCAAATTTTTGTTTTTCCTAACTATCTAAAATCCTAATTTTGGGCTCTATATTGGTTATTGCTCGCCACAAACTTTCTAACGGTCATGACCACACTAAAATATGAGCTTTGGTCTACAAGTTATTGCCTCTCGAACTTATCCAGGTGTTATTAGTTAGGGTCTTCCACGTTCGACGCTAAACGCCCCTTTTCTTACTCCCCAAAGTCCCAAAATCTCGCCACGTCGCCTTGGCCATTCGGTGTTAGACGTTTTTCATTGAACATCCCTTTTTTGATGTTTGGAAATCAACGTCCTATGTTATCGGTGTTTCGGAAATCGACAATTGTCGTTGAACGTTCAACGTTCGATGATCAACAATCGATGTTCAACATCCCTTTTTGCATACTATGCCCAAATCTTCTGAACTCCCGAAGTTATCCAGACTCCTGGAGTCCCGGACACATCACCAACCACGTTGGTCAAGCGAGCACGAACTAGAAGCTAACACGTGGCGAGGGCCTGGGGTGACACATGCCCTCATTAGGGGGTGACATGTGTCATGCTCTAATGAGTATAAGGGGTTTGTAAATCGGCCATATATGGGTGACACGTGGAACCTTAGTTGCAGTTCCACATCACCCGAGATGACGTCAGTGAGCCATGTCAACCCCCGACATATAGTCTTCTCACTTCTTTCAAATATCACGGTTGAGATTTGTCCATGTAGATCCATAGATCCACAGTTCTTGTTACTTTGCAGCTCCGAGCTTCGGATATTACTAAATCCTCACATCATGAATACCCCGAAGAGCCAAGTCTCCGGACTCTCGGATCTAGCGCCACGTGTCCTCTACCTATCAACGGTGGAGATTCACTTTGTCGTTCGCAACTTCGGGAATTTTCACACCTTGAAAACTCTTGGCCAAGTTCCTCCAGAGTACCAAGACTCTGGACTATAGGATCACTTACCATGTAGCCTCTCATCCAATAGCTCTAGTTCAACAGACAACATTTGACAGGGGACAAGTAGGGACCACGTGTCGCTCCATGAAACGTTCCCGGTTGGTTGGGAAGTCGAGGGGGGTTCCTTAGATCGACAACTAAGAGGGATCCTGAAGGATCTGAGGATCGACGATCCATGTCACTTCAAAAGTTTGACATTCTATAGTTTCATCTTGTATCTTCCAGCTTCCTCTTCAGACCATGCCTAGTCTATCGCCACGTGTACCTAGCATTCACGACCAGGATTTACTCTGACTTGTAGAGCTCCGAGGAAACTCGCGCGTCCCTATACCATCGAATACCCAAACTTTTGGATAGTTGTTGATCTATGGACACGCGTCCCTCCACTTTCAGTAGTCCCGATTAACTTCGCGACTCCGACATTCGGGAGTTTCAGTGCTAGACCACTCTTATTCTCGCGAAGTGGAACTTCGTCGAAGCACTTAATGATACCCTTCCTAAGTCTGATCGAACGACTGAGGGAGGTCTCCACTAGATCCCCAGATCTATGGCCCTCATATATTCACGACTCTAGCCTTTGGTTGTTTTTTAGGGTTGTGGAATCATAAGTTCTAAAGTCCCGAAGCCAAAAGGGCTAGCTCCTTTCAGACTAGCACAGGGTTCCCAAACCGTGGTCATATCGGTCCTTTGGAAATTCTTGTGGGATAAGTGCTAATCCTTTTAGCAGCAAATGGGTTAAGGACATAGGAATGAGCCCTCAGTCAGATGGGTGGATAGTCTAAAGGAAACTCCCTTTTTCTCACAGAGTTGAATTTGACATTCCCGCTAAGGTAAACTCAATATATTGGTAGGACTTAGATGTTTTAGCTAATCCTACCACGACTCTCCTGTGGATTCACATTCCATAACTCTCTAGCAGATAAACTGAGGTAAATCAAAGACCAAGTAAATACAACAGTTTACAAAAGAAAATGAGCATTTCTAATAACTAATCAAACACTGCAAGACTTAACCATAAACAGATAAATTCAATCATCACATTAAGTGTATTACACAGAGTACGAAAATACTTATCAGAACTGGAAACTGTGAAGCGACTACTGAAAGGGGTGTTTGTTTCCTCCCAACCATAGGCATAACCACTCCTGATGGATTTATCATTGGCCACCCCTGAGCTAGACCATGATTCTCTGAGAGAGATTCTTTCTCCTTGCTCCACAACAGTCAAGGACAGATGTTACTCTCCTTCTCCCACAGGAAATTAGAAACCATTTTTTCTCTACTCCAAGCAAGGAGGTCTGCATGAGTACTTTCCCAGTCACTCGTCAGCATCGTTTATCATCTTGTAGAGAAACCCTCCCCATGGATTCTTATAGCCAAAACGAGCTTGATTCTCATCTTTTCTCTCAACTCCTAAGTTGAAAACATGCTTCTCTTCTCTTCTCGAGATTGTTCTCTCTACTCTGCTTCCTTACAGATATGTCTTCATCGCCTAAATTACCTTCTTTCTTTCCTTCCTTAGCAAGGTTGCATAGGTTTGAATCCCCAATTCGTGGTCAGGCCTGGAAGCCTTATAGATGGTTACCCTACCTCATCTCTTCCTTAACTCTTGAGGATGGCCTTCCAACTACCATCTTGACTGGTAATTCATTTTTGGGTCAGAGGGTTGTTGAGAAATTACACCCAGTAGGTACTAGTTTGGTGAGGATCATCTCAACCATTCGTGGTTTCCCTCACCATCTCTCTCATAGAATGCATGGTCTATCTTGGAAAACTCCCCCCTTTCAGCAGTTGTGCAACACATATCCAATTTCTATAAATAACAATCCCCTCCCCCTTAAAGGAAAATCATCTTTGATGTTTTATATGTCAATGTGCTATGTATGTACAGAAGTAAACAAAAATGGATATGCATGTTTCATGGCATCCTCCATTCCCCATGTAGCCTCATCTGGGCCAAAGTGTTTCCACTGCACCTTGTCCTGTGCAATGGTTATGTTCTTGAGTGGGGTTTCCTTTGTATCTATTATGCATTGAGGTTCTGTTAGGAATTCTCCCTCGGGTTCCACCTGAATCATAGACCAGTCAATAATATGATTAGAATCATGTACATACTTATTTAATAAAGAAACATGGGAAACATTGTGTGCCTTCACTGTGGGAGGAAGTGTTAGTCGATAGGCTATTGGTCCCACTCTATCCAAAACTTCAAAGGGTCCACAATACCGAGGTGCCAACTTGGCACAAGCTCCCATCCTCAAAGATATTTTCATGGGTCTAACTCGGAGATACACATGATCCCCTGCTTTGAACTCTCTAGGAGTCCTTCTCATGTCTGCGTAGCTCTTTTGTCTATCATGGGATATCTTCATATTTTGTCTGATATGAATTAATTGCAGTTCCATTTCCTTTATCATATCTGACATGATTGTAACTCTGTCTATTGGGTTGTTCCAAGTGATTGGAATGTTGCATTGTCTTCCACAGAGGGATTCAAAATGACTCATTTTTAATGACTCTTGATACCCATTGTTGTAGGAAAACTATACCAGTGGTAGGTAGTCCTCCCACTTCTTGAGTTGATGCATTACATGCATCCTCAACATGTCTTCTAATACTTGGTTCACCCTCTCTATCTGCCCATGAATTTGAGGGTGATAGGTTTTACTAAAGAGAAATTTTGTTTCAAAACCAGCAAACTGATATTTCCAAGTGTTTGAAGTAAATTTTGTATCTCTATTGGATATAATTTCCTTAGGCATGCCATGCAGCCTAAATATCTCCTTCATGAAAACGCTAGCAATATATATTGCCTTGCAAGTTGACTTGATGGGTATGAAGTGAGAATCCTTGCTTAGTTTTTCCACAACTACCATGATGGCGTTGTTCTGTTTGGTTGATCTTGGTAATCCTGTGATGAAATCCATAGAGATGGTTTCCCATTTCCATTCAGGAGTTGGTAAGGGTTGCAACATCCCTACTGGGTTCCAGTGATCTGACTTGACTTACTGACATTCTAGACATTGAGCTAAGTTATCAACTATTTCCTTTTTCAGTCCAGGCCAATAAAATAGTTTCCTAGTGGTCGTGATAATTTTTTATAACCAGGATGACCAGTATATGGTCTTTTGTGTAGTTCATCCATTATGAACCTCTTCAAGTCATCACAATTTGGAACATACAATCTGCCCTTGTAAGTCAGCAGACCATCATTGAGCATATGATAATCTTTGTACTTCATCCCTATGGTCTCTTTCTTTAGGTATGATGTCACTGTATTGAAAAATGCATCAGTTTCTTGTGCACTTTTAACTCTCTCTTTGATCTCTAATTTACTAGTGCTTACAGCTGCCAAGTGAACCACTTTCATACTTCTACTAAGGGCATCAACCACCCTATTCTCCTTTCCTTTGATATGTTTGATTTCAAAATCAAAATCACTAAGGAGAGCCATCCACCTAGCTTGTCTCACATTGAGTTTTGGTTAGTCAAACAAATACCTCAACCCACTATGGTCTGTTATAAGTACAAATCTTCTACCCAAGAGGTAATGCTCCACATTTTTAAAGCACACAGTATGGAAGCCAATTCCATATCGTGGGTCACATAATTGACTTCATACTCATTAAATTTTCTGGATTTGTAGCAAATCACATGTCCTTCTTGCATAAGGACTCCTCCGAGCCCTTCCTTGCAAGCATATGTACACACAAGGAAGTCCTTTTTTGGATCTACAATCTTCAATACAGGCACATTTCTTAGAAGGTACTTCAGCTCTTGAAATCTTTCTTCACATTTTGATGTCCAAATGAATTTAACCCCCTTTTTTATGAAGGGAGGTGATTGCGCAACCAATCTTGGAGAATCCCTTTATGAACCTCATATAGTACCCTGCTAGGATCATAAAGGATATGATATTAGATACATCCTTTGGGGTAGGTGATCCAAGGGATCAAAATATGTTCAAAAATCAAAGTGCTCAGAATTGCTCAAAAATTGATTCATTGTGTAGATCTCGTCCTCAAAATCCCAACACAAATTGAACGAGCTCAAACGGACATCGTATGTGAGAGATATCGCTTTATGCCCACTTTTCCAAATAAGCAAAATGTTGACTGTACACATTTTGTACAGTCTGTATAGGATGATTGTGCATACCATATTGTTGACGTGTCAAGGGGACCATACTTCTAATGTGGTAGGTGTTGATGTGGCAAGCTGAGTTAGCAGGTTTCATGGACCACTCTGGTCCTGACATGTGTCTGTGTACAGGAGAATGGGAAGGTGCCACATGGCCCAGCCAGGGGTTGCCACTTAGCACCTTGTTGTTGGTTTGTGGTGTAAAATTTTATAGAGTTTGCGGGGGTTGAACACAGGACCTCTTTCCATGGAAATGTGTTGGCAAGGGTCGGGCTACCAGCCCACCCACTGTTGGTTCTTAACCACTAAGTCTAAAACAAATATTTGAATTTGCATTAAACCTTAGCTCAGGTGAAAAAGGGTCACGGCTTATCCCTAGCCATGGTCACACTACACCGACACTACCATATGACTGGAGCATGGTGTTCCAACGAATATTCAACAGGGCACAAATTTGTAAGTCGGTGCTAGGCCACATGGGGCCATGCGACCAACACCTCCACCCATTAAGGTGCATATCCCTCTAACCATGCTACAATTGTGCCCATGATATGGAATGGTGCGCATGTCGGGTTTTTGTCACAGGAAACACAGACAGGAGAAGTTTAGTTTTGAAAAAGTGTGTTTTGGAGAGCAGGTACAACAAGCTATTGGAGAGAAACTTCCAGGAAGTGTTTTCTTCTCACTTTTTGGCCAAACCAAGTGTAGGAAGAGCCCAGCTAGGGGTTTTTGGATGTTCTGGAGCCCATGAAGCCATCTATTTTTCATTTTGAGCATTGTAAAGCACTGGTTTTGACACTTTGATCATTAATGAAAATGATCCATTGGAAGCTGGACCAGGAGATGTATCCCAAGAGAGGGGTGAACTCCTTTATCATTTTGTTGTGTTATGTGCTTGATTATGATGGTAATTTATGTTTGTTTATGTTTCTCATGTTAAGTAAAGAAACTCATTAAGTTTATGTGTTTTGCAACTTTATCCAATTGCCTAAGTCACATAACTATTTCACTTGCAAATTTGTGCACACAAGCCTTTTTCATTTTCAGATCAAGTTGGTATCAGAGAAAAAGTTTTTGAAAGTTTGATTATTTGCAAGTGTTTGTTTTCTGATGCTTACAAGTTTAAAGCTCACAAGAGGAGAAGGTCAACTTGTAGAGCCAAGTTCTCAACTTTCAAGAAGGAGAAATTTACATTCACCTCAAGCTTGAAGGAGGCATTCACCAAGTATGGCTCATGAGGAGAGTCATGAAACTCTTACTTCAGAAGATGAATCTTTCAGAAAATCATTTTATGATATGATAGAAATGGTGAAAGTTTTATTTGAAGAAAGGAATGAAAGGTTTCAAGGTGAAAACTCAAATCCTCCAAGAGGTAATGAAGATAGTGGTGATAAAACTCCAAAAGGAAATGGAGGGAATGGTGATACTCCACCTCCTTTACCTCCATCTTCCACTTCTTCTACCATTTCACAACCACCTCCAAATTATCCAAAAGAACATGGTAAAATTTATCAACAAACTCCTTTCCTTAAGCTTGATATTAAATTTGAATTTCCTATGTACAATGGAGAGGTAAATGCTGAGAAATTGGATAAATGGATTTGTTAGATTGAAGTGTATTGTAGGATACAAAGAATCAAAGATGATGAAACTAAGATTCATCTTGCTTCTCTTAGATTGGAAAGTCCGGCACTCATTTGGTGTGAAACCAAAACTCAAGAGGACATGAAGCAACATGGTAAAGTTTTATCCTCTTGGAATGATTTTATTGTTACACTTAAAAGACAATTTTATCCATTAGCATACATGCAGAAAGCTATTATGGATTGGAAAAAATTTAGACAAGGTAAAGGGAAAAGTGTGCAAAGCTACACTCAAGAATTTAGAAGAAGAGCTTTGATTTTGGGTATAGATTTATCTTCTCAAGAAAATTTACTCAAATACATTGGAGGATTGCATAGCTACTTGAGGCACACAATACTTATGTTTAACCCTACAAATCTAGATGAAGTTTGTGTACATGCAACTCCTTTGGAAGAAAGAGGAACGAATGAACCTCAAGAGGGCAGCAAGAAGCCATTTGTTAAGGGAGACAAGGGAAAGAGGGAATTCAAAAGAAATGGAAGAAATAATGCTCCAGTCAAGAAAGAGGCAGAGAAAATCTCATGTAAACACTGTTCAAAAGATGGCCATGATGAAGACCATTGTTGGAAACTTCATCCTAAAATGACACCCAAAAAGTTCAACAACAAAGGGTAACCAAATATTGTTGCAACTACAAAACATGATTTAGGTTCTGATTCAGGAGATGAAACAAAAATTGCAGCCATGGTTTTTCAAGGTAAGGATTCTATTGTAAGTAATAGTTCTTCAAGTAGTAGCCTCAATGAAACTAAACATGAAAAATAAAGAATAGAGATTTTCCACATAAGATTTATTTCAATGCATATCAAGATAGATACTCTTTTTGATACTGGATCTCAAGCAAACCTCATTTCTGAAGACACAGTTAAGAAATTGCATTTGGAAACTACTCCTCATCCTAAACCATATCCTCTAGGATGGATATGTGACAATGCCAAATTTCATGTGACAAGAAGATGTAAACTTAGATTTTTCATCACTGCAAACTTTATAGATGAGGTAGAGCTTGATGTTATTCCATTGGATATTTGTGGTATTGTGTTGGGAAGCCCATATTTATATGATAGGAGAGCCATATTTCATCCTCATGAGAACAAATATCATTTTTTTTTAAACGGAGTTGAGTACATTGTTATAGCACATACAAAGAAGATGAATTTGTCACTTGAAAAGATTAGTCAATGCTAGTAAGAACTTTGTACTCTTGATGATCAAACCTAGAGACAATGTTGAAAAAAAAAATTTCCAAGGTTGTGATGCAAATTTGAAATCTGATTTATATGAGGTTGTTAACTAGTATGATGAGATATTTCAGGAACCAAAAGGATTGCCTCCTAAAAGGGGTATTCGACATGAGATACAATTGTAGCAAGATTGTCATCTTCCAAACATTGGTATGTACAAGATGTCATTCATGGAGAATGTTGAAATTAAAAAACAAATCCAAGAGTTACTTCACAAAGGGGTTATCATGCCAAGCACATCGTCATGTGGGTCACCAATTGTTTTAGTACCAAAGAAAGATGGTACATGGTGCATGCGTGTATATTCCAGAGCCTTGAACAAGATTATAGTAAAGAATCGTTATCCTTTTTCTAGAATTGATGATTTTCTTGATCAATTGAAAGATGTTAATTATTTTACTAAGTTGGATTTGAGAAGTGGATATCATCAAATTAGGACTGATGAATGAGACACATGGAAGAAAGCTTTCAAAACAAAGCAAGGTTTATTTGAATGGATGGTTATTCCATTTGGACTTTGTAATGCTCTTGCTACATTCATGAGAGTTATGAATGATGTTTTAAGGCCTTTTCTTGATAATTGTTTGATTGTCTAGTTGGATGAAATTTTGATATTTAGAAAATCTCATGAAGACCATGTTATGCATGTAAAGCAAGTTTTAGATGTATAGAAGAAATAAAAGTTGTTTTTAAAGATGTCTAAATGTGAGTTTGGAAATACCTCACTTGTTTACTTGGGACATATTGTTGGAGGAGGAGAACTGAAAATAGATCCTTCCAAGGTCAAAGTCATTTTAGATTGGCCCAAGCCCAACAATGTGACAGAGGTAAGAAGATTTTTGGGAGAATCCCAATATTGGAGAAATTTTATTGCTAACTTCTCTTCAATTGCAGCTCCATTACATGCAATGACAAGCCTCAAGCAATTTTTCCAATGGGAAGGAAAGCAACAAAAATATTTTGATACATTCAAGGAGAAGATTAGTTCAGCTTCAGTTCTTACAATTCCTAATTTGAGACAACCATTTGAGATCCAAATAGATGCAAGTAATTATGCAATGGGAGCAATCTTGTTGCAACATGTTAAGCCCATTTGTTTTCATTATGAAACTTTTGATGGTGATGTGATTAATTATCCTACTTATGATAAAGAGTTGTATGCATTGGTGAAAAGTGTAAAAAAATGGAAACAATATTTGTTGAGAAAATAAACTATCATTCACACAGATCATCAACCATTGCAATACTTACAATCACAAACAAAGCTACAAAAAGCAAGGCACTTCGGATGGATGGGTTTTCTACAAAAATTCCACTTGGTTATCAGGTATAAGAAATGCATTTATAACAAAGTTGTCGATATTCTTTCTAGGCTTATTGTTAGTGCTTCAGTTATTCTTAAGCATAATTCTACCATGCATGAGAGCTATGTTGAATATTATGCTTTAGATGTTGATTTTAAAGAGGTTTATGCAACTTTGTGTCATTCTAACCAAGTTGAGGAATTGGATTACCATGTGCATGATAAGATTTTGTATCATCTTGGCAAGCTATGTATTCCATAGGGTGAAAGAGTCAACATCATAAGGGAAGCACATTCTTCTCTTATTGTTGGCCACTTCGGTGTAGGAAAGACGGTGGCTAATTTGCAAAGGTATCTCTATTGGCCTAAAATGAATGAAAGTGTTTCAAGATATGTAAGAGGATGTTCTTTATGTTCTACAAGTAATCCTAGCAATAGAAATTTGGGTTTGTGTACTCCACTTATGGTTCCTTCTCGTCCTCGGGAAATCATTTCCACGGAATTTGTAGGAGGTATACCTATGTCTAAAAAGAATCATGATTATCTTTATGTTGTGGTTGACCGTTTAAGCAGAATGTGTATTTTGATAACCTTGTAAGAAGCAGATTACAGCTAAGAAAACGGCATAAATGTTCTTTCAACATGTTTGATTACATTTTGGGTTGCTCAAATCCATTATTTCTGATCGAGATTCTCGATTTATTGGGAACTTTTGGTCAAGATTATGGGCACTCATGGACACCAAGCTGAAAAAGAGCTCAACATTTCATCCACAAATTGATGGTCAAACATAAGTGGTGAAAAGAAAATTAGTACATCTTATTCGTGGTTATTGCAACAAACATCCTAATCTTTAGGATGAGCACCTACACTACATTCAACATGCTTGTAACCAGGCTAAGCACTCATCGACTCAAACATCTTCATTTGAGGCATGTTTTGGTTATTTGCCGAAATATCCTTTTTATTTTATCTTTGGGAAGGATATTTCTATTGATGGTCATTATAACATTGATAGAGAAAAGAAGTTCATTGAAAAAATTCATTTGGTTCATCAAATGGTACAAGAAAAGTTGGAAAAGAGCCAAGCCAAGTACAAGACAAGACATGAAAAGCATTGTGTTGATAACATTTTCCAAGTTGGAGATGAAGTTTGGATTTAGATTAGAAAAGAGAGGCTTAAAGGAGAAGGTAAAAAACTGAAACCAATTAGATATGGACCTTTAAAGATTCTTGAAAAGATTGGTAACAATGTCTTCCATTTGGATTTGACTCCTTATATGCAAATGTATGCAATTGTTAATGTCGAGAATTTGAGATTGTATGAGCCTCCTTTGATTGATGATCAAGGAGAGCATGTTCATATTCCTTCCATAGATGACTTATCACTAGAATATCTTTCAGAATTGCATGAGGATGGTTGGAAATGGTACGTTCCATCCCCTCCACTAAAGCTTGGTGGTCATCTTGTCTATTATCCAAGGCTGCATAAATTTGTGGCATGCTCCTAGACACATCATTGGTTGTGGTAGCCTCTTGGATGTTGTAGACCCTCTTATTGATTTGTTTCCTATGCAGATAGTCCCTCAGAAGATTTTCCTCTCCATAACCCCAACATTTCAAGGGTTCTCTCTTTGTGTTATCAGTCTTACATGGAACTGCTTCGAATGGTTTATTTCCAATCTGGGATGGAAATTTTTGTTGATACACACTTCTGGTAGGAAGGCTCATCCTATAGCTCTTCCCATGGTTCTTAAATTTTGAGGGTTTAAACCCCTTCTTCTTGAATCCCGAATTTTTTTTCTTCTTCTAGTCTCATGGGGTTTTGTCTTATTCTTGAATTGCTCATAGAAATACCTTTTTTTTATAATAGTATCTTCTAAAGTCTTTGTCTCATCAAACTCAATTATGTCCCGGTAGGATTGAGTTAATCCACTAATAAATCGTTGCATCTTTACCTTTTCATCCTTTATGTAGGGAACATACCTCATCAGCTCGAGAAATTTGTTGATATACTAATCTATGGTGATTTGTCCCAACTTGAGTTCATATAACTCCTTGGTCTTCCCATCGAAGTAATTTTATGACATATACTTCTTCTTGAAGTATTTCTCAAATTGTTTCCATAACAAGTCCTTCTCATGGATTCCTTTCACATTCCTGAGGTCCTCCCACCAAATGGAATCTTTCCCATTCAGGTTGAAAATGGATTTTCGAGCCTTTAAGTTCTCAGAGTAGTCATGAAATCTAAAGTAATTCTTCAGACCGAGTAGCCAAAATTTTTCTTCTTCCCCCTTCATAATCTATCCATTGAAGGTGGGTGGTTTTTCTTTATTGAATTCTTCAGGGTCATGACTCTTGGAATGTTTCCTCTTCTTTCCTCTCGTATGAGAATGGGAACTAGTTTTTCCACTAGAATATTCCTTGGAGTTGTCAGTGTCTTTAGAGAGACATTCTAGTGAGTGTCTCTTGACTCCATTTTGGGCCTTCCTTGAGGTTCTCCTTCTAGTGTGTCCACTTTCCAGACCGTGCTTTTGTATATTAGGTGGACTTGGACTTTTCTTAGTATGGTACATGTCCACATGAATGGCAGTTGGGCCATGTTGCAGTTGTCTTTGTATATCTGATAGACTTTGCAATAGGAATGAATTAATTTCATTCTATTTTTCTTGCTCTTTTATCAACCTTTCATTGTCAGCCTTATAACTCTGTAATTTTTCCATAAGGCTTCTTACAATTTTGGCCAAATATGGACGGGTTTCCACCACCTTCCTTTCATCAGATTCTTCCTCTCTATTGTGGGATCTCACCCCCAACTCATGGTGTGTCACCATTCCTTATTCTATAGTTTTCTCGCTATTCACTAACTGCTTGAGTGTTGAAAAAACATTTTATGTTAGTTACTAATCTACCGATTCATGAACAACACATATCATTGCAAAGTGAAGTCAACTTGTTTATTTGGAAACATTAGCAACATATAGTGAAGACTTCCAAAAAGTCTATCAACAGTAGAAGGTTTTGTTTCTCTCTTCAATAGAGGTTCAGACAGGTTACTTATAGAAAGGGGGTAAGATAGGGTGTTACCCCACAAATTTCTCTAGTAATATTTTTATGCGACTCAAGCATGAGCCCAAGCAAGCCAAGTGTTGTTTCCATGCTCTGATACCAATTTGTAACACACCCAACCCCTAATTACCCTTTCTAAGGATGGGTCATCAATTTTTTATTTTTCCTAACTATCTCAAATCCTAATTATGGGCTCTCCATTGGCTAGTGCTCACCACGATCTTTCTAACGGTCACCACCACACTAAAATTTGATCTCTGGTCTGCAAGTTATCGCCTCTCGAAGTTATCCGGGTGTTATTAGTTGTGGTCTTCGGCATTTGGTGTTGAACTCCCCTTTTATTACTCCCTGAAGTCTAGAAATCTTGCCACGTGGCCTTGGCCATTCAATAATCGTTGTTCAGCGTTTTGCATTGAATGTCCCTTTTTTGGCGTTCGACGTTCAACAATTAGTGATCAACGTCCTATGTTTTCGACGTTTCAAAAATCGATGATCATCATTGAACGTTCGGCATTCAATGATCGACGATCGACATTGAGAATCCCTTTTTCCATTTTATTCCCAAATCTTTCGAACTCTTGAAGTTATCCAAACTCTTGGAGTCTCGAACACATCACCAACCACGTTGGCCAAGAGGGCACAAATCACAAGATGACACATGGCGAGGGCCAGGGGTGACACGTGTCCTCATTAGGGGGTGACATGTGTCATACTCTAATAGGTATAAGGGGTCTGGAAATCGACCATATCTGGGTGACACATGGAACCTTAGTTGCAGTTCCACGTCACCCGAGATGATGTCGATGAGCCACGACATCCCCTGACATACAGTATTCTCACTTCTTTCAAATATCATGGTTGATATTTTTCCATGTAGATCCATAGATCCACGGTTCCTATTACTTCGCGGATCTAGGCTTCGGAGCTTACCAACTCCTCACATCATGAATCCCCCGAAGAGCCAAGTCTTCAGACTCTCGGATCTAGCGCCACGTGTCCTCTACCTATCAACGGTGGATATTCACTTCATCATTCGTGACTTTGATTTTTTCACACCTTGAAAACTCTTGGCCAAGTTCCTTCGGAGTACCAAGTCTCCGGACTATAGGATCGCTTGCCACATAGCCTCTCATCTAAGGACTCTAGTTCAACGAACAACATTTGACAAGGGACAAGTAGGGACCATGTGTCACTCCACGATGTGTTCCCAGTTGGTTGGGTAGTCAAGGGAGGGGGGTTCCTTATATCGACTACTGAGAGGTATCCTGAAGGATTCAATGATCTATGGTCCACGTCACTTCAAAAGTTAGACATTCAACAGTTTCAGCTTGTATCTTCCAGCTTCCTCTTCAAACCACGCCTGATCTATCACCACGCATACCTAGCATTCATGACCAAGATTTACTCTAAATTGCATATCTACGGGGAAACTCACGCATCCCTATACCGCCAAATACCCAAACTTCTGGATATCCATTGATATGTGGACATGTCTCCCTCCACTTTCAACGGTATTGATTAACTTCGCGAGTCCAACATTCGGGAGTTTTGGTGCTAGAAGCACTTAACGCTACCCTTCCTAAGTCCGATCTAATGGCTGAGAGAGGTCTCCATCGGATCCCCAGATCTACAACCCTCATTTATTCGCGACTCTGGCCTTCAGTTGTTTTCAAGGGTTTTGGAGTCATGAGTTCCGAAGTCTCGAAGCCAAAATGGATAGCTCCTTTCGAACTAGCATAGGTTTCTCAAACCTTGGTCATATCGGTCCTTTGTAAATTCTTGCGAGATAAGCACTAATCCTTTTAGCAGTAAATGAGTTAAGGACATGGGCATGAGCCCTCAATGAGATGGGTGGATAGTTTGAAGGAAACTCCCTTTTTCTCACAGAGTTGAACTTGACATTCTTACTAAGGTAAAATCAATAGATCGACAGGACTTAGACGTTTTAGTTAATCCTACCCTGACTCTCCTACGGAGTCACATTCCATAACTCTCCAGTGGCTAAACTGAGGTAAATCGAAGACCGGGTAAATACAATAGTTTGCAGAATCAAATGAGAATTTGTAATAAATGATCAAACACTGCAAGACTTAACCGTAAACATAGAAATTCAATCATCACATCCAATGTATTACACAGAGTATGAAAATACTTATCAGAAATGGAAAATGTGAAGTGACTGTTGAAAGGGGTGCATTTTTCCTCCCAACCATAGGCACAACCACTCTTGACGGATTTACCGCTGGCCACCCCCGAGCTAGACCATGATGCTCTGAGAGATATTATTTCTCCTTGCTCCACAACAGTTAGGGACAGGGGTTACTCTCCTCCTCCTACGGGAAATTGGCAATGAGTTTTTTTCTACTCTAAGAAAGGAGGTATGCACAACTACTTTCCCAGTCACCCATCAGCCTCATTTATCAGCTTGTAGAGAAACCATGCCGATGGATTCTTACAGCCAAAATGAGCTTGCTTCTCATCTTTTCTCTCAACTCAAGGGTCGAAAACATGTTTCTCTTCTCTTCTCGATATTGTTATCTCTACTTTGCTTCCTTGCAGATCTATCTCCGTCCCCCAAATTACCTTCTTTCTTGCCTTCCTCAGCAAGGTTGTGTGGGTTTGAATCCCCAATTCATGGTCAAGACTGGAATTCTTACAGATGGGTACCCTGCCCCATCTCCTCATTAAATCTTGGGGATGGCCTTCCAACTACCAGTATGATTGGTAATTCATTTATGGGTTAGAGGATTGTTGAGAAATTACACCCAGTAGGTACTGTTTTGGTGAGGGTCATCTCAACCATTCTTGGTTTCCCTCACCATCTCTCTCATAGAATACATGGTCCATCTTGGAAAGCTCCCCCCTTTCAACAGGTGTGCAACAGATATCCAATTTCTATAAATAACAGAAAATTCATACATTGACCCTTTTATACAAAGGTTCATCAAATCAAACATTCACACATATTTAGTCTTCCATAGTCTCTTGTCCAGTTTATAGTTATATTTACAAACTGGGGGAAACAGGGGGTATTACACCCATCCTCTCATTCCCATCTCTCTCTCTCTCTCTCTCTCTCTCTCTCTCTCTCTCTCTCTCAACCTTGGAGAAGGTCCATCTTGGTAGTCAATGAATCCAAGTCAAATGCTATTTTATTTTTAGTGTGACCCCAACACACTATACCATCATGTAACGATTCCACAAGGAAAGTGTGTTTTGCATTCTCTACTAGGATCAGTTGCTTCTATCATTAAAACAACTCTTTAGTGTTTGCACATGCTTGAAAACACGTCATGGAGTTCTCAAGAAATCCCCAAGGTCATTGACCTCCATGTACCAATCTCTGGCACATATTCAAGAATGATTTCTTCTAATGCAATATAAAAAAAACACTGAATTATGGTTTCCCTTGGCATAAACTTGATATATGTCTTATTGGTGTCACTAACCTCATATGTTTCTATAGATCCTTAGATAGATTCTTATCCTTGGATTAGAGATGCAAGCATCTATTTATCTTCTTCAATATTCACTCTCAATACTCTTCTCTTAACTGTGGGGTTTCTGGGGTTAAGCTTTGGATGAAGTTTCCATACTTTTCTTACCGATGTCCACTCAACTTGCAGTGGTGGAAAAATTTCTTATTGTTGCTACATGGATTTCCTAACATACTCTTCCCCTCCATGTGCCTCTAAGTTTGTTGTTGGATTGGGGAAGTCTTCAAACCATTCTTCCTTTGAAATCATTCTAGCTTATGGCATGTGGATTGCTTCTCCTAGCAAGATGCCACTCGATGGCCTTTCTTCCCATAGAATAACCATGCCTCTAAGTACCAACAATTGATAGAAATGTTTCCTTTATTCCTACAACAATGAAAAAAAAGGGATGTCATGTTTGATGCAGGTCTCTTGGTCTTCTTATCCTTCTTTCCCTACCTTACTGGCTTGCTACTTCTTTTGAGTGATGGTGTAGGATGAGTCTTTGAGCTCTTCTCATTGCTACCCTTTTGAAATATTCCACAAGAAGGATGAGGTGGTAGTGGGTTAGGCTCTTATACAAGGCTTACAAACAACAGAGCCAAGGCCTATGCTGATCCGGATTTATGTAGGAACACAATGAAATATAGAAATACACATAAACGCAGAGATGCAGTGGAAATAAGACTTCATTTCATTAATAACCAATGACTGAAATATGCTTACAGACAGAATGGAAATAAACTAGCTAGGGCGCTGGTAGCTTATCTCTGAGAAGAGATGTGGCTGCTACTCGCATCCGTGAGAAGATGATTACAATGAGGCTCTAGAGGCCTTTTTACAATAGATGAGAATGCCAAAATTCATAGACATCCAAAAACCTAACCCTAGGAGATGAAGCGCCAGAATTCATGTGGGCCCCGTTTGGGTAAGTTAGTACATCAACTTCCCGGGGTCGTAACTTTTGCATACGATCTTCGTTTTAGGCATGTGATAGCTCGTTGGAAAGGTATCATCGAGAAGATTCATTTTGGGGGATCAATAATGCCTTCGTCTATCATTGAGAACCTCGATCTCAAAAAAACTTCATTTAGACCCTCAAAATGGCCCCGGAAGTTAAAACCTGCTAAAAATAGTAAATTGCCAAAATTGCCAGAAAACTGTTTTGAGCCAGTCGAAAAAGGTGGGTGGCCACCGATATCCACCTGAATCAATCCTCACTCCTTAGGAAGCAATGGTCCCCATTGCGTTGATTTCCTCCATGAGATGAGGAAACTTCTGCTGAACTTGGTCCCTGGTGAGCCATTTGCCTTAGTGAAGGAGTTGGTCTGCTTTGACAACTCGATATAGCGGTATCCTTTTTTTTCGGGTTTGCTTGATCTGTGTATCCCTGATCTGATCAGTTCTGGCTTGTTCCATGTAGTCTGGATTTAACTCTGTTGGTGTGAGTTGTTTTTCCATGTTGGATGTACTAGAGGTGGAAAGTAGGGCCGAAGGCGGTCCACATTGAACACTGGGTGCAGACCAAGGAATGGTGGAATGCTGAGCTCAAATGCATTTTCCCCTACAGCCTTGGTGAGGGTGTACGACCCATATCGAAGTGGACGAAGCTTGCAGTGGGGTCCAGCGAGGTGCTCCTTTTGCAAATGCAGCCACACTTTGTCGCCCACTTGGAAGTTGTGTGGCACCCGATGTTGATCATGTCGTTGCT
>ML807210.1:136260-150318 GCA_009831015.1 Picea engelmannii
TGGGAAAAGGTGCAGATTACCCCCGAAACAGAAGACGAACAGGAAGGAAAGGATGTCAACCTGGGAGTCGAAGGATTGAACTCCAATGGGCATGGAAAAGAGAAGGATAAGGAAGGACACATAATGAAAATCATTGAAGGATTTCAAAGAGAGGCCAAGGCTCACCGAGATGATAGTCAAAATCTCATGAAAGTCAGGGATCAGCAGGGTGAATTAAACTTAAAAAATTTTAAGAGCCTGGAAAGAATAGAGAAGAAACTCGAGAAGGGAAGAGACTCAAGTATGACGGAGAGTTGCAGAACCCATGGGAGAAGAAGTAGGTCGAGGAGTGGTAGCCGACATCTTAGTCGCTCCCAAAGACATTCTAACAGGAAGACACACAGTAGTTCAAGCCCATCCCCTACCAGAAAACATCAAAAATCTGGAAAGGAGGAATTGAAAGGGGAGATGAACAAGATTAAGCCTCCAACATTCGATGGAGAACATAAGAAGGAGGAAGATGTCAAGACCTGGTTACTTGGCATGAAGAAATACTTCCAACTGCAGAATTATTCTGCCCATGCAGAAGGAAGAATTGCAATGTACCAACTGAAAGGAAAAACATCCATGTGGTGGGATCAGTTTGTGCAGGTGCAGCACATCAGAGAGAAAGAGGTCACTTGGAAGGAATTTAAGAGGTATTTTGAGAAGAAATACCTGACTAAAAGATACTATGACAGAAAGATGAAGGATTTCTTCGAACTCAAGCTAGGCAGCACGACTATTGATGAGTATGAACAAAGTTTTCTAGAACTACTGAAGTATGTTCCGTTCATTAAAGATGAGGCTATCAAGATTCAGAGATATCTGAGTGGACTGCCACCTTCCATGAGTGACAAGATTCAATATGACGATCCTAAGACCATGGAAGAAACCATAAGAAGGGCGAAATGCTTGTATGAACAGCAAGGAGAAAATCCTATCCTTCGGAAGGCTTGGAATGATCAGAGGAAGTTTAAGAAGGAATAGAGGCAGAATTGAAACAAGCCTCCCTTTTTAAAAAACAGTCCTTGGGGACAGTCATCTTTTAGAGAGAGCAGGAAAGTTGAAGGGAGTGAGCAGGTGCCAAGACCACCACCTATGGAGTGTTGGGGTTGTAAATGGAATCATAGGTACAAAGACTGCCCCCACAGAAAAGACAAAGAAAGAACTATCCATACTGTTCAACAAGATAAAACAGTGGAGGATATGGGCAGCAGAATGCCAAGCTTCTACGCAGCCCTGGACAACAAGCAAGCAGAATTTCAATTGCACATGATTGAAGTGGAAGGTATGATCAACAACCGACCACTTGTTATTTTAATTGATTCAGGGGCTAGCCATAGTTATGTAGATCCAAGAGTGGTGGAAAGTTTGCATCTAACGAGAAGAAAACATGAGAAGTCTTGGTTAGTGTAGTTGGCCACAGGGACCAAGAGGAAGGTCACTGAATTGGTTAAGTCCTGTTTAGTGGACATGAAAGGAATGAGCACTAAGGCTGAATTGAACATTCTGCCTTTAGGCTCATACGATTTCTTAATTGGGATGGACTGGTTGGACCAGCACCATGCCCTTCTGGATTTTCGTAACAAGAGGTTTACCTGCCTGAATGAAGAGGGAAATCCTGTAACAGTCCAAGGAATTCCCAGAGCCGTGGCTGTTAGGGAAATCTCAGCCATACAGCTGAATAAATGTTACTGGAAAGGCTGTCAATTATATGGAGCTCGGGTGGAAGAAGCATCCCGAGAGGTAGTCTCAAATCTGGAAGATCACGAGGTACTCAAAAAATTCAAGGATGTATTTCAGGAGGTACCTGGATTACCTCCGAAGAGGGACATTGATTTTTCTATAAATTTGATGCCTGGAGCAGCTCAAGTTTCGAAGGCTCCTTACAAAATGAGTACACCAGAGCTGAAAGAGCTGCAATTGCAGCTCGAAGAGCTACTAAAGAAAGGATACATTCGCCCCAGCATATCACCTTGGGGAGCCCCGGTCCTATTCGTGAAGAAGAAAGATGGGACGTTGAGACTGTGCATTGATTTTCGGTAGTTGAATAAGGTCACTGTCAAGAACAAGTATCCTCTTCCAAGGATTGATGATCTTTTTTGATCAGCTGAAGGATGCGAAAATATTTTTGAAAATAGATATCCGATCAGGATATCACCAAGTGAGAATAAAGGATGAGGACATCAGCAAGACCGCCTTTAGAACAAGGTACAGTCATTATGAGTTCACGATGGTGCTGTTTGGGCTGTCCAACGCGCCTACTGTTTTCATGTGCTTAATGAATGGAGTGTTCAGAAATTATTTGGACAAGTTTGTCATAGTCTTCCTAGATGATATCTTGGTGTATTCCAAGACAGAGGAAGAACCTGAGCAACACCTGAGAATGGTGTTGCAGGTGTTGAGAGAACACCAACTGTACGCAAAACTGAGCAAGTGCTCTTTTTATCAAAGGCAGATCCATTACTTGGGACACATTATATCGGAAGAAGGGATCGTTGTGGATCCTGACAAGGTACAGGCCATTCGAGAATGGCCAGTGCCAAGAAATGTGGCAGAAGTTAGATCTTTTATGGGTCTGGCGGGCTACTATAGGAGGTTCATAGCCAGATTCTCAAGGATAGCTCATTCTATCACTTCCTTGCAAAGAAAGGAGAAGAAGTTCCAGTGGACTGAAGAATGTGAGAGCAGCTTCCAGCGATTGAAGCAGTTGTTAACCAGTGATCCAATCCTGAAGATTGCATATCCAAATAAGGATTACGTAGTGTGCACAGATGCGTGTAAGGAAGGGTTGGGAGGAGTTATCATCCAAGAGGGATTTGTAGTTTGTTATGAATCCCGAAAGTTGAAGGAGCATGAGAAGAATTATGCCACTCACGATTTAGAGCTGGCAGCAATCATCCACGCCCTGAGGAAATGGAGACACTACCTCATGGGCAAGATATTCAAGTTGAGAACAGACCATAACGGTCTGAAATATTTATTTGATCAGCTAACCTTAAATGCCAGGCAAATCAGATGGTTGGAGTTTCTGTGTGAATATGATTTTGATATCAACCATATCAAAGGGAAAGAAAACAAGGTGGTTGATGCACTCAGCAGAAAAGTGCACGTATTACATGCTACAGCCATTATCATGTACCGGACTGAGATGAAAGACAGAATTTTGGAAGCTGCAAATACTGACTTACAGTACAAAAGTCTAGTAGCAAAGCTACATCAGTGTGAGAGACCACAAACCAAGGAAAGTTACACCTTGGGAACTGATGGTTTACTTCTGTATAAGAATAGAGTGTATGTACCCAATGTCTGAGAATTGAAGCTGGCAATTCTAAAGAAGATGCATAACGTGACTTATGTTGGACATCCTAGTTATCAGAAGACTATGGCAGCAGTCAAAGGCCATTATTTTTGGCCGGGTTTGAAGAAAGAAATCGTTGAATACATCGCTAGATGTATGGAGTGCCAGAAGGTTAAGGCTGAGCATAGGCACCCAGCAGGGTTGCTGCAACCTTTACCTATTCTTGAGTGGAAATGGGACGTGGTAACAATGGATTTTATCATAGGATTGCCCAGAACAAGCAAGCAACATGATTCAATCATGGTGGTGGTGGACAAGATTACTAAATCTGCCCATTTTATTCCACTGAAAACCACCCACAGAACCGCTGATGTTGTTGATATCTTTTTAAAAGAAGTCGCACGCTTGCACGGAATACCTAAGACAATTGTGTCTGATAGGGACCCAAAATTCACTTCGAATTTATGGAAAGGACTGTTCAAAGGATTCAGAACGAATCTGAACTTTAGTACAGTGTATCATCTCGAGTCTGATGGACAGACAGAGAGAGTGAACAGGGTAATAGAAGACATGTTGAGAATGTATGTGATGGATAAACCATCAAGGTGGGAAGACTACCTGTATTTGGTAGAATCCGCCTACATGCATCATTGAAGATGAGCCCATTCGAAGCACTTTATGGAAGAAAATGCAACACTCCAGTGAGCTGGGATAATCCAGCCGACAGAGTAGTAGTTGGGCCTAAGCTACTCAAAGAGATGGAAGATCAAATAATAAAAATTAAACAGAATCTAAAAGTTGCCCAGGATAGACAGAAAAGTTACGCTGATAGTAACAGAACCCATAGAGAATTCAAAGTGGGTGACCATGTCTTCCTGAAAGTGAAAACTAACAGGAGTTCCCTGAAGCTGGGAAGTTGCTCCAAGTTGGCAGCAAGATTTTGTGGGCCATTTGAGATCCTGGAAAGGATTGGTCCAGTTGCACACATGCTTGCATTACCTACATCTATGATTATACATAATGTGTTTCATGTTTCACTGCTTAAGAAATATGTACCTGATGCTAATCATGTTATCGATTGGAATGTGATTCAGGTGGAACCAGAAGGTGTCCTGCAAGTGCATTCTGTACGCATATTGGACAGGAAAAGCAAACAGCTCCGGAATCGAGCTATAGAGCTTGTAAAGGTCCAGTGGACCTGGTACGGTCCTGAGGACGCGACATGGGAGCATGCAGATGTTATGCGAGCAGAGTACCCGCATCTTTTTGAAATTTTTTGAAAAGCTTGCAGATGCTGTGTAAAGTTGCACTGAGGACAGTGCAAAAATAAGGGGAGGGGATTGTAGTGTCCCCAAGGTCGAGCCTCGTTGCAAACCATGTTCTGAAATGAATTGTAATTATGTTTTATAGGCTGGTGAGCCAATTTTTTATAAGCTGGAGGCTTATGCGTTTGTTAGGCCAGCGAGCCTGAGAGTTGAAGGCCAAGAGCCTGCTGTTGTATATATGTAATCACGCAGAACAATTAATAAAATATAAACACCGCCATGTGCAGACCGACCACGATAAATGAGTGAAGGGGGACTAAGCATCCATAGAGTGGGCAAGGAATTAGGGGTTGGAAGGTGGGAAAAGGGGCTAAGTGTTGAGCCTAAGGGGCTAAGCCTAGGGGAGCTTAAGCCTAGGAATAATATTTTAATATTATCCCCAAAAGACATGTGCATTTTATGTTTTATCCTAAGTTTCTGGCAAGGGGAGAACATGCAAGGGAGATGCATGCTGGTGGAACACATGTAGTTTCATGGGTGACAAGTGTCAACCCTGATGCATGCGAATAAAACGACCAGGGTGAGCCGTGAGAAAGGGTTCCTCCCCCATGCTACCTGATGGTCTGAACGCGTACAGATCCCTGGATAATACTACCAACCCGACTCCTGCAGAGAACCGGCGTGCGTCCCTGTGATTCGAAAAGTCTGTGTCTGGCTTTGAGAAAACCGGTGTGTATATTCCCTGAACGAGAAGCCTGCGTGGATTTGGGAAAGAGTCTGTGTTTGGTTCTGGAAAATTGGTACATCCCTTCTCTGTTCTAAACCGGGAAGTCTGAATCGACCCCTACGTGGACAACTCGTCACGCATCCTTGAGAATCCAGAATGTGAGTCTATTCCGTGTTGCCAAATTGAGAAAACAGAAGTGTCTCGTCCCTGCTAAGCCTGGTTATACTATTGCACCTGTCTGGAGCTGCCCTGGGGTGTTCATGTCTGGATTCCCATGGATTGTGGTGGACGTGTAGTGTTTGACCCTATGTGGCTTGTTGGTCAGTTTGTACAACACTCTCTCCAGGTGAGAGAGGTGGTTGAAGTTGGAAGACCAGGTTGTTGGACCTGTGAGCGACTCCCTCTAGGTGAGAGAGTGCGCAGAGGAAGGAGAGAACTCCTGGAAGGAACCTTGTAGCTGCCATAGAGCCCGGAGACTTCCGGTCCGACCTGCTCCTGTAACCCAAGGCAAGGGAGATTAGCAGCCAAAGGACTGTCCAGGTGACAGAGAAGGTGTATACTCTTGGGGTGGAACATGCATGTGGGGAATGAGGGTCTGTGGGCGGTGAGCATGGGAGGTTCCTTGGAGAGAATCCCTTCCTTGTGGTTGTGTGTTGTTTTCTCTGTAACCTCAGCCTAGCCTAGATTTCCTTGTCTTGGGGTGGAGCTTAGTCCCAGCTCGGGGGTGACCCACTGCTGAGCTGATGAGAAGTGTGGTCTAAGGCTGGGAGGTTCGTGGAAGGCCTGCACTTGGTTAGTGGATTCTACCACTGTTAAAAGATAAGTATCGGATTATGTTTTAATCATGTTTTGCAAGACTATGCTGCTTATGTTATCATGATTTCCGCTGTGTATATGAATTAAGATGGAATGCTATGGATTGTTAATTATAGCAGTAAATAATATGTTTTACTCTGTGCTTAAATGAGTTTATTTGTTTAAATGTGTGTGGATTCTATAATACATGTATGAGTTATGTATAGAGCGATTAAACCTTGGTAGCCAGAAAAGGGGCGCTACAGACATAACCACACACTAAATCACTGCAATCATTATAGATGATACAACAATTACTTGTACCCCTAAGATACCAAAGCACCCATTTCACGGTTGCCTAATGCTCTTTACCTAGATTTTCCATGTATCTGGTGACAACACCAATTGCATTTGAAATATATGGTCTAGTACTTACCATCACATACATCAAACTTCCTACTGCATTAGCATATGGTACACGAGACATATATTCCTTTTCTTCATCATTACTGGGACATAAACTTGAAGAAATCTTGAAATGGGAAGCCAAATGGATTTTTATTGGTTTCACATTATTCATACCGAATCTCATAAGTATTTTCTCCACATACTTTCGTTGTGATAACTATAGCTTACCATTTTTCATGTCTCTGTGTATCTCCATGCCCAAGATTTTTTTTGTTGCTCCTAGATCCTTCATATCAAACATCTTAGCCAACTGAGCCTTTAACCTATTGATTTCAACCATGTTTTTGCTTGCAACAAGCATAACGTCAACATATAAAACCAAAATAATGACTATGTCATTTTCCAACTTTTTAAAGTAAACACAATGATCATATTCACTTCTTGTAAAATTTTGGCTCACCATGAAGCAATCGAACTTCTTGTACCATTTCATGGGAGTCTGTCTCAGGCCATACAATGACTTCTTGAGTTTTCAAACAAACATTTTATTGTGATCCTAAACAAACCCTTCTGGTTGTTCCATATATATTTCCTCATCCAAATCTCCATGTTAAAATGTTGTTTTAACATCTAGCTACTCTAATTCAAGATCAAGTAAAGCAACTAGTGCTAACACAACACGAATTGAAACAATCTTAACAACTCGTGAAATTTTTTCATGGAAATCAATATCTTCCTTTTGAGAATATTGTTTTGCTACTAGTCTAGATTTATACCTTCATGTTGTTGACGAAGTTCACCCCTCTTGGGCTACATCTCCGAGTCTGCTTTCAATGCGAGAAACCACTTCATTATAATGTCAAACACTGAAATTACATCAAGTTTTCTCCAACCTGCATACAATTTTGTCTCCAACAAGGCTCTGACTAAAACCCACTTCTCGAATCTTCTATGCAGGAAATATATATGCATTTACATAGCATTTTTTTCCAAAAAAATGCACTCCAACAATGAAAAATACCTTGATTTAAATACCAGAAATCCATAACTAAATTAATTTAAGATCCAACTTTAATGAGATTTGAAATATTTAATCCAATTCAAAAGAGATTTAGATCCACTTTAAATAACTAATCCACTTTCCACTTTTTAATGGAACTTAGTCGACTTAAAATGGACTAAATATATATGTTTAAATAACCATTTAATCTTTTAATAACCACAACCCATATTATCAATCCATTTAAAAGGGGAGATGGAATATATGATCAATAATCATATCCCAAAAATATTCGTATTACCCATTAATATATATTTCGTTCCACTTATCCATGGGATATGGGTAATGTTTGACCAAATAATTATTACATTATCCATATATATATATATGGCATCTCCTTTCATAAATTCTCGACCCATATCCGTTGATCTATAATAAAGTCGAATCCTTTCTATGGCAGGATATGGCATGATCGAGGCCTATTTCCAATTGATTACGTGCTAATAAAAAGTCAAAACATATGGGTTTTCAATCCCACAACACACGCATATGGGTAACATGTCGATATATAAGGCGCTTTGTTTACGGATTTCAATCTATTCAAGGATTATTTATGGAGTTTTTGTAGGTGCAGTAACTAGATTTATTGTGATTCATTGATCTCGGTTTACTAATAGATCTTTTATCTTGAGTTTTTACAGCTCAAAAATTTTCCCATTAAACTTCTTGATCTCTATTTTCGAATTGTTTGTCATTTCTTTTAACTTGAAAAATCAATACCACAGATATCCCATTGTAACAAGGCTTATCACAGTCCTGAGCCAAACTCTTGACCACAAAGGCGTCCCCCTGAAGCCAACAAAACTCTGATACCAAATGTAGATTTTAACCTTGTACAATATTTACTGCAAACATATTTTCAGTAAAAAAACAAAAAATATACAATGGCAAATACAAACATTACACAGATATTTTTTCTCTAGAAACTCAAATCGAGAAAACCAACATATTCTATATTTATTCATTGTGATACATTGTTTACAATACAATATACATATAGGAGCCAACAGCTTCCAAAACCCTAACCCAATGACCTAGATTAGTCAACAACCCTAATTCTTTAACCGGAAATAGAAAATCATCGGCAAAAAACCATGTGTCGAAAAACTATCCAACAATGGACACGAAAATCGAGGCAACATGAAAAATGAGACAAAAATGCGACATGTTTCTTGAGGCAAATTTTTTTTATCGGGGGCGTTGCCCCCGAACCCTCGCGCGAGGGCCTTTCGTCCCCCTCAAACCCCTTACGTGCCTAGCGCAACGCAAACATTATTACTCATGCAAAGAATATAACGCATACCCAACAAGTTCGGAGAGTTCAACAAAGTTATTTTTGTAGCGTGCAGTATTTGCAACTGCGTTATGCAAATTTTGTCTACGTGTTGTAGATCTAAGACATATTCTCTTTAATAGAGGATCAAGGATGATTGGAAAGAATGGCGAACAAATTCAGTGTTGTCTCTTTCTAAAAAGGTCATACTCCCTCAGTGCATGCCAAAGAGAACTGATGTAAGACACTGCCATGATCCCTATTTATAGAAAGGGTGGGTGGATTAATTCCTCAAGTTTAAGTGTTGGATTTGTCATCATCAGCCCTGCATTTGGTCATGGTGACCTTGGTCATAATCTTGCCTTTAAGCATTGAATTGATGAAGAGAAACAAGATAAGTCGAAGAGGTACAATGTCTTGAAGAAGAGGCCATGACGTTATCATTGGAGGACAATAACCAATAGGTGGCAGGGTTTTATAGAACGCAGATATAGGTTATCACTAGATAAGAACAGAAACATGTAAAAAACAGGTGGCAAGATTTTATCCCACATGGATGGAAGATCATCTCCTATCAAAACTAGCCATCTATCTACTTCCTTAAGTGTAGTTATGTATGCATAAAGATATTGCATTGCTGATGTAAACTCTTGTGTTCTCACTGCAAGGGTCTGCTAAGAAATCTATAGTATTTCACCCACCCACCTGCTCACCTCTTTAATGATCCAATGATCTCTTTCCAAGCAACAATCAATCATCTTTCACTTCTATCAATGACCACCCACCCACCTTATCAACTCTTTTACAATGCGATGATCTCACACCGAGAAACCATCGGTGATAGACAAGAAGATAAGGGACGAGAGTAGACAACATTTGGAGATGACAGATGTTTGTATAAAAACAACTCCCTACAAAAAAAATTCATCAATATTTTGATGACAAATGTTTGTATAAGAACAACTCCCTACAAACAAATTCATCAAAATTTATTCATCAACATATAACTCTGAGTCATTCGATGAATCTACACTTTCGGATCTTCTATATTCAAAATTATTCACGACTTTGTATATATTGTCTACCAAGTCTCAATATTCAATTTGGATGGTTTTGCATATAGTATGTTTTGTTAGATTATGTAATTCAAAATTATTAACGATTCTGTATATATTGTCTACCAAGTCTCAATATTCAATTTGAAAGGTTTTGCATGTAGTATGTTTTGTTAAATTATATAATATAATTTGGAGAATTACTAGGATTTTTTTTCAAATTTGGTCATACCAAAAATGGTAGAAAATATTATTTTTTAACTATACGTTCAACGTCAAAATCTTCTTGGAATTATGAGGTCGGTTTATTTCTTCGGTATGTGGTCAGGTCGGTCGAGGGGGAGGAAACGCGCTTTGTCTCGGAACATAGCTAAATTCTATATCTCTATGATATTAGAAGTACAATATTTTTTTCTAACTAAAAATTGACATTATCAACAAATATGATTCTACTCTAATTCCCCAAGCGTAAGCAACAACCTTGTAGAGAAATTTACAAAGGATTCTGCCTAATGAAGTTGGTGGAGTATGTAATTTGATTGCTCAAATTCAGATTTCTCTAAAAACTAATCGAGAATGATTACATGGATCAACATCAACATCATCAACAATTGGAATCTCGGCCCTTCTTTGTCTAAATTAGAAGATTAAATATTTTGTTCTTATTCTTAAAAGTTAATTTTTGTAATCAATATTTTTTAGATGAAAAAAAATAATTACGCTGAAAGATGTATACTTATTAATAATGAGTATAATTAATCACTTTTTAATTTAAAATTCTAATCTGATGGCTAACAATTAATGATGTTGGCATATTTTTAGTCGTCCTCCCAAATCAATGAATGTGATTTCTTCTTCATAACTTCCTTGTATTTTTGAATGCATCCGTTAACCTGTTTACCTTTTAACATTTACCTAATCATATTAAGAAATTACTATAGCACTATATGATTGCCACATTTAAATGATTAAACTTTGGATTTAGCATGTTGGTTGTGTTGGCTGTAGATGCTCATTTTCTGGTTGTATGTTTCATTTTCTCACTGTGCGTTTCATTTTCTATCCACACCTTTGGGCGTTCATCAACCACGATTTTGAATGACCGTGCTAGTTTATTTTACTCTAAAAAGATAATTCAAATTCTTTTCACTCGACCGGACGAGATTCCGTCGTGTTGATCCGTTGGTTGATGTGTGTTTACGGCAGCAATTATAGATTTTTTTTGGCATGAAATCTTTTGGAAAAAATTTGTCAATGTTATTTTTTATATTATTTATACCGCTAACTTTACTTTGGGTACCACTAGTGAGAGGAAAAGTAGGATAAACTTGGAAACCAAGTCATGGTGCTTAGAATGAGATGTATTTTATCATTACCACCAACTTTGGGGATAATAATAATTACTATTTGATGAACGTCCCATGGGACTAACTACAACTTTTTCATTCATTCGTGGAACTAAAGTATAAACTTTGACGTACAACCATATCCGGTTTTCACTATAAGATTTCTCAACTTCTTTACTTTATGTTAGAATGTATTTAATTCGTCGTCGTTCATTTAACTTTTATTATTCTATTCTTTCATTACAAAGAAAAGTATGGGATTCCATGTTTGATTTTGTGGCGCTGGCCACTTTCATTATTCTATTCTTCTTTCGACTTGATTTGTAAGACATTATTATATGTACTTTAAAGCAATGTATTAATGCCTTTCATATCTATATATTGTAATAATAAAATTATAAAAGAAATTTAATATTATTTAAAAATAATAATTTAAACCCATATTATTAATTAAATAAAATAAATATTAACACAATAATTGAGAAATATGTCCACAATATGAAGCATAATTACAAGCTTTAATACCATCTACTTCTCAACAACTAAGACTTTAGGGGTCCATGTGATATTGAAGGGGAGATCTAAATTTATATTTGATTTATGAATGTCGTCATAAGAATTTAAAAGTCATGGATCACATTAGATGTTGGAGGTTATATCTCAACTTATATTCAATGTATGAACTTCATTTATCTTCGATTCCATATGAAACCAAAATAAAATAATAATATATATAATAATGCACCACGCTTTGTACAGAGAAAAGTTAATTTAACGCTTCCTCTCTTTTAATTTTTCCACGTAAGTCACGCATCTTATATCTTATGCCAAATTAACTGTTGATATACATAAAACTAATCTATTTCACACCAATTTCCTGTCGTGACTGCAATACTAAGATTGTTCGATAGGTCATCGATTCATTGGGAAGGTAGATTTTAAATATTAAAGTAAATAATTTTATAGCGTGAATAAATAGCCATCTTATGCATGATTTATAACATAAAAATGTTTTAATCCAAAACCTTAAACAACCACGTGTAAAGAAATTCATAAGATAAAACTAACTTTATTATTGGAATAAACATTGATTAAATCAATTTCAACATTGCAATCATTTAAAATTGTAATATTTTAATATCATTAAATATATCAACCATGATTATCACACCCACCCCACTTGTAAGTGTAAAGTATCTTCACCATCCCTTTACTTTAAAAGTCATTAAAGTGCGTAATTCAAAAAAATCATATGGATTTTTTTTTCTATAATGAAAAAACGTTAATTCAAAAAAATCATATCAACTTTGGATTTTAATGGATTTTTTATTTTTATTTATTTATTAATATAAATTATATTATTAATTAAAAACATTATATCAATTTTGATTTAATGGATTTTTTTCATTTTAATTTATTAATATAAGTTATATATTTACATTGAGTTGAGTTATAGAGTGCATCTCATTTTCCGGAATATAATTATTGAACATTATGGTTAAAAAAAAAAAAATGCTCATGCCTCATTAAAATTAAGCACAATGGGATTTCCTATTACAACCTAAAATAAATTTTGGCACAATTGCTTCCTCCTTCTAACTTTAATGAATGACATAAAACAATCAAAGAGATGGAAGAAAATTGTATCATATGCATTATTGTAGTGTTTCTTTTGGAACTTTTACATCATCTTGTTACTCGCTCTAACATAACTAGAAAAACACATAAGATAGAAAAATTGTAGTGTTTGATAACAAACCTAAACATAGAGATAGGACCAAGGGATGCTAACACCAATGTGTATGACTATCCATCACAAGTATTGGTTCATGATCTTCTCACTTGCTATGATCAATTTTTATAGCCCCACTGCCATGTTATATCACCTTCAAGACTTTCTCACTCTACATTGCCCATTTCCCAAGCTCGCATTTCAAACTCTCCACTATGACAACTTGATGGACACCCTTAACACTTAGTTCATGGACCCTATTGATATAATACCCAATAAATGCCATATTATTATGTATGAACTTATTTGTTGGCAAACCTTGTCCACCAACCCTCCTTAGTGTCAATGACCCCGAAATGTACAACTTTTACCATCAAACATCCTAAATACATTCAAATTTAGTTGTGTTCATTGTGTACACTCGCATTAGATAGCTCAACAAAAGATAAATGACACCTCAATGAGACATGCAAAGATATGATAATTTAATTTTATGACACAATAGATATACCACTTTAGTGGTCATAAATAGATTCCATTTAAAGACCAACTCTGAGAGAGAAACACTCTCTCACCATAGTCCTCACCACTATCAAAAGTTGATTAGTTACCAAATAACAAAATAATGTGATACAACTCTTATGTGAGATAAGAGAAATATGTGATTTGACAAGTTTTAGATATGATATCTTGAACAATATTTTAACATAATAATAATAATAATAATTTAATTTAAGGTCACCACTTAGTTAAACACCAAATTCAAATATGAAATCCTCTTATTTCTAAGATATTAAGTCCCCTTTATACAAATATTTAATTGTTAAGTTACTATTTTATTACTAAATTTATATATTTAATTGTTAAGTTACTATTTTATTACTAAATTTATAAAAGTGTACATATCCTATCCTCTCCAAATTAATAATTTTTATCCCTAAATACAATTCTACTTATGTCTATCAAAAACAATCTCTCGAGTGAAAATGTTAAGAATGTACTAATAATTTTTATCCCTGAATACAATTCTACTTATGTCTATCAAAAACAATCTCTCAAGTGAAAATGTTAAGAA
>ML807211.1:0-52357 GCA_009831015.1 Picea engelmannii
AGACATGTTCAGAAGGGAACAAATGAAGGCTGTCAAAACTGAAAATGATGAACATGATTACTACTGAGCCATGAAAACCCTGTGATGAGTCATGATCACTTGAAATAAAATTGTGTTGAGGTAACACCAGCCGAAGGGACGCCTCGACTGTAAGACTCGATAGAGTCTCTAAAATTCTTCTTGTGCGAGAAAACCTTGGCAGGGAAAGATGGATCGCCCGAGGGACTATATAACAGTGAAGGGGATGCCTGAGCCTGGACCTGGAGGGTAAGTGACCGCAAGGAAGAGGAGACCTTACTAAATTGTGAAAACTATTGGGATAATGCATACAATGGGTAGTTTCCCGTGCAAAGAAAACCTTGGAAAGAAAGATGAAATTATGATGGTGCACGATCTTTAAGTACAAGATGAAGCGGGCTTACAAAGTCCCGAAAGTAGGAGGGTCATCCATCGTCGAGGAGTACACGTGGTGAGGGATTAACAATTCGTTGACTGGAAAGTCAAGGGAAGGAAGTGCTCTAACCTTCCAACTCACGATATGAGAAATCACGATACAATTTGGATCGTTGATCCAAGAGGGACACATGGCGATAGATTAGAGCACGACAAAGGTTCCATTTCAGAGTTTCAGATACCGAGAGTTGGAGGAGTCAAGGAAACAACTCATGGTAGTAACAAGCGATATGCGAGATCACGAAAATATATGGACTATCGAATCATCAAGATTGTGGACCATTGATATGACTCCATTTCAAAGTTTCAGATACCGAGAGTTTGAGGTGTCAAGGACACTCACGAAAACAATGTTGAAACGCCAAATTGTGAAGCACCTTTTGGTGCAGCCTATGGTCACCGTCGGTGATCACGTAAGGGGAAGGAGCTAGTGGAGCTAAGGTCCATTTCGGCAATCGCAACATGAAGAGTCGAGACTCTTCACCACAGAATTCCCAAATTTGCAAACTACGAAGTGCTTTGTGGATAAGCGCTAGGTCACCACCAGTGGTCATGTGAGAGGGAGGAGCTAGCGGAGCTAAGCCCCTTTTCGGAGATCGCAACATGAAGAGTCAAGACTCTTCACCTCTGTATTTCCAAAATGCGAAATGCGAAAATTCCTTTGTGTGTAGGTTGTGGTCACCGTCGGTGATCATATGAGAAGGTGGAGCTAGTGGAGCTAAGCTCTTTTTCGGTGATCACAACTTGGAGTGTCGAGACCCTTCGACACAGGATTACCGAAATGCAAAATGCGAAAGGCATTCTGATTAGGCTCTTGGTCACAGCCAGTGGGAATATGGAGTAGGCGCAAGATCCAACATTGGTAATCCAATGGTGCAGATTAATCAGGAATATGATCAGAGGGCTACTGTTGCACTTCACAAATTAGTTGATCAGTTATGATTCAGTTAGCAAAATCAAATCATGGTTCTTGATCGGTTGGTGATTCAGTTGCTGAGATGTTTTTATCTTTTCCCAATGAGATTCGAGGTGTAACTGATGAGGTTGGTGAGTATAAAAGGAGAGATGCAGTGACTGTGTAAGTATGGTTGTTCTAACTGAAACAATGAGATTAACTGTAAGAAGGGTAAAATGAAAGAATGTAGAGCATGAGATAAAACTCAGAGATGAGTAACAATTGTCGAACAAACAGAAGCAAGAGCAGAATAGCATAATATCATGTAGCAGAGCAGAACTACAGAACAATTTTTGAACCAGAGAAGAATTACATAATAGTGAAGAAGGGGTAAGAATTGAAATACTTGTATTGTTTGTTTGTCAATCAATTATGCATAATCAGGGAGGAAGGGTGGTGCTAGGAAGGATTGTGGTCCTTTGATATTCAAGTTGGTAATTGAATATTGGAAGTTGTATCTTCCATCTAGTTGTGCCTAGAAAAACAGTGTGGCAGGGTGGTGCTCGGGAAAACAAAGAGTTTTTTGTATACAAGTTGGTGTTTGTATAAATCCAATTGGTGCTGGAATATTTAGGGAGTTGGGGCTTCCTTCTAGTGAGTGCTAGAGAAACTAGAGAGTTGGTTCTCTCAACAAGTTGGAGCTTGTAAAATAGAGGTAGTAGCCTCACTTTGAGTTGGTGCTCAAACATAGATGATGTACAGAACTTAAAATACTTCCTATCATTTCAAAGAAGAAGAGGTTTTCTCCCTTTATGGGTTTCCTCATGAAAATCTATCTCTGTGTATATCTTATGTTTGATTGATGCTCATTATTTATGTTGTTCATATGATGTATAATATTGATGGTCACTTGATGAAAGATTAAAATTGGTTTAATAGACTTAAACTTGTTTAAGAACAGTAACAACTGATTCACCCCCCCTCTCAGTTGTCTTAGTAGTTTCAACACTGAGGCATTGGAGATCGCCATGAAGTTAGAATCAACCCCTATGGGAGAATCCAGTTCAGGTATGAGCCAAATCTTGAGTCAGCTAACTAGTTTGTCTCTACAAGTCGAAGATATGAAAAAAGACAAGGGAAAAGATAAAAGAGAAGAAATTTGGTGTGTCAGATGTAGATCAGAAGGCCATGAAAAGAAACATTGTCCCCTATTCCATGAATACTTGGCCTCTAGATCTCCAATCCCTTTGAGGCAATTCACCTTACCCTAGTGTGAGGTATCCAAAAATAGACATCGCCCTCGTGAGTAATATTACATGTAAAAATATGTTCAAACACCCACAAATTTGTATTGCACGTTCTGTAAGTCTATGGGACACGATGATAGGGATTGTAGGGCTTATGATATCATGCATGAAAGGTCAAGAGACATATACAAAATTCAAGTTTAAGTATAGCAATAAGGAAACACTACGCAGTATAACTCCCCTGGGAGAGGAAACTTCAATCCTTGCAGTGGATTCAGAGGATGAGGAGGAGGAGGAGGTATGGGTCAAGGTCAAGGTCAGATCATCTCTTACAGCTACACACAACTAGGACACCTCGCAAGGGACTACTAGAACCCTTGCACTACTTGCAGCTACTGCAGCTCCTTTGAACATGTTATAGAAGATTGTCATGTGCTGCTAGCTAAGCTTCAGGAAAGATGAGGACCTCAACAGAACCCGCAAGTGAAACTGATATATGTTGAAGCTCGTGGAGAAGACCCTATAGTCATTGTTATCATTAGAGGAGGCATTGTTATAGGAGAAGACGAACTGACCCAAGGAAAAACCACAGAAGACTTAGGAGTCAGGAAAGCTACAGAGAAGACACAAACTTTTGATGCAAAGACAGAAAGACAAATATTTGAGGAAGAAAGAAAAGAGTTCAAAGCAGACCAAGGTTCTTCATCAAAGACACGAAAAGAAGTGAGAGAATATGGAATGCCTCAGGAATTTGATCAGTTTGCTTCGCTAAGAGAAGGAAAAGAGGTAAGAAATCTCATGGAATTTCTATATACTTGTATTAAGTTGATTCAGGATGAGAGCGTTGTACAAGAACTACAAAATTTAATCAGAAAATATGAGCTAGGAAAGATAGACCCCTTACTGAATAGGGAAGTACACCAAATCACTAAAAAGAGAAGGAAAAATAAGGAGTTACACTTGAATGCTCAAATAGGATAATATGATATAGAATATGTGGTCCTCGACTTAGGGTTGGAGGTCAATGTCATGACGAAGAAAACCTGGGCACTGATGGGAAAACCGAAGTTGATCTATTCCCCTATTAGGCTTAGGATGGCTAACCAACAAGTAGTAAGCCCCTTTGGAAGACTGGAACATGTCCCTGTGGACATCGAAATAGTAAGAATGTTTGCATATTTTGAGGTAATTGAGATAGTTGATGACAATTGTCCTTACCCCGCGCTGTTAGCAATTGATTGGGCTTTCAATAATTCCACTATTGTTGATTTAAAGAAAATAAGTATGATTTTTGAAAGAGATGGCCTTAGGTTCATTGCTCCCTTAGATCCAGATGAAGGTCAATGATACACAGAGCCCATCAGAGAGGAAGACTGCGCATATGAGTTGGAAAACATGTACAAACTAACAATCAGACAACATGATTACATTAATCCTATGGATGATGGAAACCTAAGATGGTGAAGTGACAATGCATGTTCAGACTCAGAAGAAGCACTGGAGAAATGGAAGAATAAAATGTATGAAGTATCTACAAGAAGATGTGCTATATTAACCAGAGAAGTTCGATGGATCGGCACAACAATAAGTAACTTACCCACCTTTGATGTTATGAATCCTTTAGAAACCTTCTTGTCAGACTTTGAAGAAATTGTACCAATGCAATAAAGATTGTTGGTAATGGATGAGGCCCTGAAAGAAAACCCAGCAAGATGGTGGGGGAGACACAAAAACAACATTACAGAATGGGTACAATGTCGTACCTTGAAGACAACGTGGTTCTCAGCACAAGTAGAAGGTTGTGAAGTTTGGTACACAGGTCGAAATTGACCAAAGGACCATGTGCAAAGTTGTGAGAAATCCTGGAGAAACATTCCTCAAGAGCAGTGTGTGCACAAATTCATTAACACACTGGACATGACACCTATCAACTGGTACCTTCAAGTGGAGTTGCGCCTCATCACTGTATATTGGGAAGGTATGACTTAGAATTTTGTAATGACCTTCTTATTTGAAAGTCAATATCATTAACTAGATCAAGCATTGCATATTTTCAGACAGAAAGTATTCAAGGAGGCATCTAACCTCCCTTTTGAGCAAAAAGAGGATGAATGGACTATGCCTCTCTAGAAACTGCAAGGTTGTTACAACATCAATGTTGATGAGGACGATGATCCAAGAAAGGTGAACATAGCAAAAACAGAAGGCCAAAGAGATGTGGAAGGACTAGGATTTGAGTTACCATTCATTGGACAACCAATCAAGATTAATAAGGTCAATATTGGAACAAAACAGACACCAAATCTTGCAAAGCTTGGAGATTATTGGGATGCTACCACTATTGACAATATTATAGAATTACTGCATGAATATTAGGGCTTGTTTTCAACCAAGTTCACTGACATGAAGGGAATTAAAGGGCCTATGGGAGAGATGAGGATCCCTTTGAGACAAGACACAAGACTAGTCAAACAAAGACCCTACAGACTGAACCCTAAATATAAGGAGAAAGTGAAAATTGAGCTCGACGAAATGTTGGAAGCAGGGATTATAAACCTGTGGAAGAATCAGAATGGATTAGCCCTATGGTGGTGAAAGATAAGAAGATGGGAGAGATCAATATCTGTGTAGATCTTAGGAAGCTGAATGATGCATGTTTGCATGACCCCTTCCCTACACCATTCACTGACGAAGTGTTAGATAATGTGGGAGGTTAGGAGGTATACTCTTTTACATATGGATTCTAGAGATACCATTCAATGATTTTCTGCATAAATTTCTAGAAGCATATTTTGATGATTAGACTGATTTTAATTTATTGAAAAATCATATTGAATGTCTAAGGCTAATGTTGGACAAATGCAAGCAGTGTCAAATTGCCTTGAATCAGAAGAAATGCATATTCTTCTCTCCATTTGGAGTGTTTTTATATCATATTGTATGCAAACAAGGATTGTTGGTCGATCCATCTAAAATTGCCATTATAGTTGATCTACCCCCTCTTACTTCAGTCAAACAAACTATACACTACGCTGGGATATACTAGATACTACAGGAATTTCATTAAAGGATATGCCTAGATTATAGCACCCATGGAAAATATTTTGAAGAAATTATGTCAGTTCAATTGGACAAAAGAGTGTCAGCAGAGTTTTGACACACTAAAACAAAAAATGGTTACTACACCTATTCTGGTTTTTCGAGATTAGAGCAAGGAGTTTCATGTGCATGTCGATGCATCTTCTATTTATTTAGGAGTAGTGTTAGAACAACCCGAGGAAGGAGAAATTGACCATCCGTTATCCTTTTCCAGCAGGAATTTATCAACTGCTGAGATCAATTACACCACTATCGAGTGAGAGGGATTAGCCATGGTGTATGAGTTGTAGAAATTTTGCCACTACTTGTTGGGAGGCCACTTTAAAATGTTTATTGATCACTCCACATTGAAATTCCATGTCAACAAGCCAATGTTTTGGGGGAGAATATGTAGATGGATTCTACTATTTTAGGAATATGACTTTGAGATCGTAGTCAAACTAGGAAGAATGAACAAAGGTTTTGACCACTTGTCAAGGTTGGAACATGGCGAAGAGCCGACCAGTTTGGAGGATTCACTACTGAATGCACAGCTGCTATCCATTAGAACAATTGATGACCACTTCACAGAGATAGTCCAATTCCTTTCAAAAGAAATGGCACCTAGTGAGTATACAATTCCCGAGAAGAAACAACTAGTAGTGTGCGCTGCCAAATTTTCACTTATAGCTGGATAGCTCTACAAGATGGGACCTGATGAGATATTGAGAAGATGTGTTATGGAGGAAGAATGACCAATTATCCTCGTAGAATCTCATGAAGGCATCGCAGGAGGACACTACCCAGGGAAAGCAACTGCACAGAAGGTGCTTAGAGCTAGCCTTTGGTGGCCTACTTTACATAGAGATGCTAGAGACTATTACAGAGCCTCTGATGTATGCCAAAGAGTTGGGAAACCATCCAAAAGAGATGAAATTTCATTAGCACCACAAATGACCTTATAAGCATTTGAGAAATGGGCCATCGACTTTGTGGGACCTATAAACCCACCAGGAAAGCGCACAGGAGCAAGGTACATAATTACAACAATAGAGTACTTGACCAGATCGGCTGAAGCAAGAGAAGTTAAGGAATGTAGTGCAACTACAATTGCACGCTTCATATTTGATGACATCATAACCAGGTTTGGATGCCAAAATATCCTTATGAGTGATCAATGCACACATTTCATAAATAAAACAATTGAAGCCCTGACTGAGGAATTTGCAGTCCACCATTAGAAGAGCACACCTTACCACCCACAAGAAAATGGGACAGGGGAATCATTCAACAAAATCTTGGAAACAACGCTGACGAAAATTTGCAATGTGAACATGGATGACTAGGATTTAAGAGTACCAATAGTACTATGGGCCTATAGAACCACTTACAAGAAGCTAAGAATGCATACCCCTTTCAAGTTGGTGTATGGTCTCGAAGTCCTTGTCCCAATGGAATACCTGGTACCAAGCTTAAGAATTGTTGCCTTTATAGATATGGATGACACTGGTGATGTTCAAGAAAGGCTTTCACTGTTGATTGAACTCGAAGAAGACAAATTTATTGCAGGATTCCATCAGCAGGTGCAAAAGGAAAGAGAAAAGTCCTATCATGACAGACACATCAAGAAGAAGGCATTTAAGCAAGGAGATATAGTACTGGTATATGACAGTAAGTTCATCAAACATCCTGGGAAGTTCTGAATGCATTGGCTCGGGCCATATGAGGTCACCTATGTTACAAAAGGAGGAGCTACGCAGTTAAAGACTTTGAAGGGAGAATGGAAGGAAGGATTAGTGAATGAAAGCCACCTAAAATTGTACTATGACAACCAGCTACCTTGTAGCTCTAAGTAAAAGCATAAGGAAAAGGTTCTAGAAACCAGGTGCAGTTGAAATTGGGTACCAGACACAGAAAAGACAGTCTGCACAAGGAAGGAAGGAGATGAGGCATAGAGAAGAAAGCAAAGGCTGCACTGCGCAGTCTGAAATTGAAGTAAAATAGAAAGGTCAGATCTGAAGTGCCTCGGGATGAGTCACAGGTGAGTGTTGGGGGCATGTTGTCCCTTGGTTATAAAAGTAAACGAAGATCAAGAAAGAAAAGGAAAAATGTGAACTGCGTGGAAGACACAGTGAATGTTACTGGGTCGAAGTGAGAAAAAGAGCAGAAAAGATGGAGTGAAGTAAAAGGAAGAAATTCCTTGAACGAGGAGATCAAGGATGATAGATCAACAAGAAAGAAGGATTGTGGACAACTCAGCAAGTGGGAAAATCCACTGTTGGATGCTTTGGAGAACTGCATGAGAAGGTAGGGAAGACAGGCTGGTGAAGCCCTGAAAACATGAGTCAAGCTAACCTAGGGTTTTAGACACCTAGATTTTGACCTAAGGATGTCGGTGAGCTATTGTAATGCATAAATAGAGGTCTAAAGGACCTGGGTTGGGTTTCTGATGTTAGGATCATTGTTGGTATCTTTGTCATTGTGCGATCGAGTGAGTAATATTGAGTGAGAGAGAAGTGCCGAGTAGGAGAGCCTTTTGTATTGTAAGATCTTCAGCTGGGTGAGAAGATAAACCCTGTAGCTGGGTGCATAGGGAAGGAAGAGATAGCGAGGAGAAGAGAGAAGATATGCTATCTAAGAGCATAGAAAATAACTGTATGCTTCATCTTAATACATTATAAAGCACAGTTCTATGGATGTAGCCCTAGAGAGAGGGTGAACCACGTATATCTTGTGTCATATGTTTGATTGATGTTTTTTTCTTTCTTATTGATATATTTCTATTAAATTATTGTGTTAGATCTGATAAACAATTATATGGAGTAGATATAAGGTGATAAGTGAGCTAGGCATGTTGTATTTTTCTAAGTATTAAATCCACTTGATATTCCCTTTGGTTGTAGACATCCCTGTCCTGCAACCCCCCCATAGCTACTTCGGGTGAGATTGCATCTGCTTCGCAGGTGTTTCCGAAAGGGCCAATAGTTAGGGATTTTTGGTGCACTCTTGGAGATGAACCCTGGGTTTGCCCCTATGCCAACAACAAGTAAAAGAAGAATTGTATTGTAATTTATTTTGGAAAACAAAATAATTTATTTGAGTTATTGGTGTGAAATTTAGTATAGCATTACATTGGTGTACTCGCTTCTAAACATAATTAAGAAGAAATGCAATGAATATTTATAATATTACTCTCGTTTAGGTATTTTTATACCTAAGCACAACAATGGATATTGGTTTGTAGTGAAATGAATTTGATTTTTAAATCAATATTTTTGTAAAATTTATATATCAAGTTAAATATGTAAATTAAACCTTCGAAAAAGGTTCAATTAAACTCTTTCATGTATAGGATGGAATAATACTCCATGTTAATGGCCTAGGAATCCTTAGATGGACTTTGAAAGTTGTTCAAAATTATCTCCGTTATGAAGGGTAACCTCTAGGACTAGTAAATGAACCATTCTAATCAAAAAAGAAATAGTAACCAACAATCCATTCAATCCATTCAAAATAGTAACCAACAATCCATTCAATTAAAAAAGACAACTTTGTAAATCAAAGTTCCTACTGATCCATACAACATATATTCAAAAGTAGAATAATCATAAATTAAAATGAATGAAAATGAATGAAGAGTAATCTTGAATAAAATATATCCCTCATATCCCTCTTACTCCCCAAAAAATAAAACAGTTTATGAATTCAGCTTGAAATAATTCATTGCTCAAATCCTCCTACAATTTCCCAAAGTCAAAGACCCATTCATTGCTCAAATCCTCCTACAATTTTGCCAAAGTCAAAGACCCTTTCATATCGATCGATTCCTTAATTTATGATCCAAAATGCAATTTAAAAATAACATAAAACAAAAAATAGAAAAAAACAAAAGATTGCATGCCTATATTATTCACCGGATGTGAGCATCTTAATGTAGGCATGCTTTTTTCCAATAGAAAAATTATCTCAATTATATTAAGAAAATATAATTCTCTTACAACTCTTTCACCATAAAAAATGTCTGGATCAAGATCTTCAAAGTCATAATAGGTTCACCAAATATTACATCGCCCAACATTACTAAATAAACATGAATATACTAAGAGAGGTACCCCAGACCATCTCTAATACTAAACTGGCAAAATAAATACATAACCTCTCAAAGGTAGTCAAATAAAAACACTGCCAAACATTGTCAAAAATAGAACAATACATCTAACAACGAGGCTAATAAATGTTTATATGTTTTTTTATCCCCGCTATGTCATTGATCCAAGGATAATATATAATGCCACCTTTAGGTTCTCCAAGTGGTTGTTTTGATAGAATATCAGCTTCATTATTGAAGTCCCTGGGAATGTGATTATAACTGATAAATTCAAAGAAACTTACCATGTCCCTTATCTTTGATTTTCATCCCTCGATAGCACAGGCATGAAGACTACCTTTTTTTTTAACCATTCGATCACCACTTTGGAATCACCCAAAATTTGTAAGCGATTAATTGAAAGATGCAATGCCAACCTAATAGTTTCCCAAGCACCCAACAACTCTGCTTTGGTATTAGTTCCTTGTCCATAGTTAAATGTCCATCTTATGATAGTATAATCTAAAAAATTTATAACTCCACCCGCTTTGAAACATAAGCCATCCTGTTGAGCTTCACCATCAAAATATGCAACTGTGGTATTGTTGTGATTTTGAATCATAATGCTTCTCAGAAGTTTATCCTTCTTCTTTGTCTTGTTTCCAAAAGGGTGAGATAAAGCTTTGTAATATACTGCTAGAATTTTAGGTGTGCTTCCCTCAAATATGGATATTTTCCTCTCGATCCATATGTACCAACAAATCTGAGCATCCAACGCCAAAAGGACAGAATTGTCATCAAACCAATTCTTAATGAAATCCACCAAAGTAAAACCAGTCTATAAAACTTTATAGCCTTGTGATATTCTTACCTTTTCCGAAACTGACTTTGTGAAAGTACAGTGAATGAACAAATGGTCAATGGTTTCTGATTCCTTTTTGCATAAATAACATAAACCAGGTCCTTCTCTTCCTCCAATTTGGAGAGTATCCTAGGTGATTATCTTACCTTCCACTGCCAACCAAATAAATAGCTTGATTTTTAATTGAATTTTCCATTTCCAAATTTCTCTTCTCCATTCATCGAGAATTCTCAAACTTTTTGTTGATAGAATCACTGAATAAAAAAATTTAACACAAGGCACATTGGACATATCACCACTGGTCCATAATAAGGTATCTTTGCGATCCTATAGATAATCTCTCAAGTCGATTAATGCCTTCTTGAATAGTTCCCATTCTATGGCTAGTTCACCAGAAAGGCCTATTTTAGTACTGTTGAGATACGGAACAGAGATATGTGTTATGTCACTAGACTTCAAAGCATGCGCCAATGAATATATATTCCTGCAGTGAAGGGCCAATATCAAGTTTGTCGAGAGAAATTGTTTCCTCCCCATACCAAGAATTCTATCTTCCCCGATTGCTATGAGTTGACCCGAACCAGGGTTCCAGCTCAACCAATGATTGGTTAAATGTATTGATTTTAAGAGTCCACCCCAGATTCTTGAAGTTGACTTTTGTTGAAAAGTAGGAGACCTGAACCATTTTTTTATGGTTGAGTGTGGAAGGTACTTATCTTTTATAACACGATGCCAGATGCTTGAACTTGATAATACCCTCCAAAGTGAGTTCGCAGCCAAAGAAAGTTTAAAATCCATGATATTTAAAAGACCCCATCCCCCATAGTGCTTTGGTAAAGTAATCATATCCCATTTGCAAAGATGATAGTTCTTTGAGTCATGATTCCCATTCCATAGAAAGTTTATCATTTATTTCCTCAATGCATTCAAAACAGAGCAAGGAATAAAAACTAATGATAACCAGTAAACTGGTTAACTCTCTAAAACAACCTTTAGTAAGGTGAGCCTACCTCCCAAGGATAACCACCTATAACACCAGTTATCTATCTTTTTTTCCATTTTTTGAATCAACCAAATCCAATCCACCGCACGCTGAGGGCCAATCTTTAAGTAAAAACCTAGATATTTAAATATCGTTGCCAGATCAAAAAAGTTAAAAGGGAACAAATACTTGAAGGGAGATGTCTCTACCTCCGATAACCCTGCTTGATGGAAATTAGACTTTGATATATTTATCACTAATCCTGAGGCTACGCAAAAGGATTTTAATATTTTTTCTATCTCCCACCACTCCTGCAAAGTTGCCTTTGACATGATGATAACATCATAGACAAATAATATATGGAGGATTTTTATTGTTCTAGAGACATTAATACATGTCATCTTCCCTTCTCTTTGACTCTCCTTTAGTAAAATACTTAGGCCTTACATCACTAGGATAAAGATTAAGGGTGACAATGGACATCCTTGTCTCAAGCCTCTTCCACTTCTGAAGAAATTTGTAGCCTCTCCATTAATTAGAATAGTAAAAGTTGTTGACTCAACACAACTCATGATCCAATTTTTCATCTTGGTACCCATACCAATTTGGATAAGTAACACCCTCAATAGATCCCAGCTGACACAATCATATGATTTTTGTAGGTACAACTTTAATAGTAATGACTTTAATTTCTTGTTTTGTATGCTGTGCAAGCACTCCTGTACAATTCCTATAGCATCCTGAATACGTCGCCCTTTTAAAAAACCTAGTTGTTCCTCCGAAATCAAACTAGACATAAAAGGCTTGATCCTGTTTGCTATAATTTTCAAAATTATTTTATAGTGGAGATTACATAATGAGATCGACCTATAAACACCAAAGGAGAGAGGCTTATTTACTTTGGGGATTAATGCAATGAAGGTTGAATTTAAACCACCTGTAATTTTACCTTTCTGCCTCGACTCTTCAACCATATTTAGTAAATCTCCCCCTACAAGATCAAAGAAGTGAACAAATAATTCCACTGTCCATTCATCAGGGCCTGGTCTCTTGTCAATCTTAAATATTTTTAGGATATCCCTTAATTCTTCCAACTTCACCGGCGAGAATATAATCTTTGTTTCTTCATCTCTGATCATTCTAGAGAATTTCTCCGCCACCTTGACTTGTTCTGATATAGAAAGATCCATATTCTCCTTGAAAAATTATTTGAAGTAGTCTGTAGCAGTGGCTTTAATATTCTGTTGGCCTGTATGAATGTGCCCCTTATCATCCATGATCTCCCATATGTATTTTTTTGTTTCCCTTGAAGTTTGCGAAATTGTGAAAAAACAAATTTTTTTTATCCCCGCTCCGGATCCATATGGCTCGGCTACGTTGGCGCCATAATTCTTCACTCTAATTTATCAGTCTATTTCTTTATTGTTCCTTTATTTTTAATAAAGACTCCTTCTCTCTTGTGAAACCGAAATCCATCAATTCATGTAAAAGAGAAGTAATATCTTGTTCCAGGCCTTTTAATATAGCATGTGTCTATTTATATCTGAGCTTCTACCAATGTTTAGTGTTTTTTGTATACCTTCCTCTTCGAGGTATTTATTTTTGTTCCAAAGTTCCTGAACCATCATCTGAAAGTCTTGATCCTTAAGACATTACAAATTGAGTTTGAAAGGGAAGGCTTTATACCTTGGACACATCTCCAACTGAAGAAGAATCAGGGCATGGTCAGAGATGTATGGTTATTCAACCCAGGACCTATAAACTTCGACCCATGAAAGTAATTTCTCTTCTATGAGAAATATATCTAGTCTCTTAGATATCCGATCTGCGCCAGATCGTCTGTTTCTCCACGTCGGAACAATTTTGTCCGAAACAAAATAAATAAGATGTTTCTCTTCAAAAAATGACTTATAATATCCAGTAGAGTGTCCCACAAAGGATTTTCCTCCCCATACCTCTTCCGAAGAAAGGGTCAAATTAAGGTCCCCGACAAGGATGAGATTAGTTTTTGTGGGTAAGCCCGAGTCTACCACCTGGTTCCAAAACTTCTTCTTCTCCTAATAGGGCCCATACACATTTATAAAAGATACCTCCCTTTTTCTTACTATAATGATTCCTGTCAATAAGATCCTACCACAGGTGAGAAATGCGGTTAATTCAAATACATTTGGATACCATGAAACTAACAATCCACTGGAGGTTCCAACAGAGTTGACAGCACAACTAAATCCATAAGGCCTTAGTGTACTCATAAAAATCTAGTTGTTTCTGAATGTACCATAGCTTCTTGTAAAAGTACAATATCTGGATGTGTTTTTTTTAGAACATTTCGTACTAAGGCCATCTTTACAGTGCCTCTAGTCTCTTTGAGATTGAGTGAGAGACAGATCATTACTTTTCCCACACTAGGGATTTCACTACTCTAAGTGCCCCACCCTCTGAATTAGAACGATTAAGAGAATCTAACGTAGAAATGATAGAATATTTTTTCCTCATGCTTCTAGTTTTTATAGATGAAATCTCTATACCCAACCCATGAGACCATGCAAATTCCTTCCCGAACCCAGCAACAGGTGTTCTCAAAGTGCTAGCCTCCCTAACCAAAGGTGGTGGTTTTATAAAAGACTTACCCAGGAAAAATGGTAGTGTAACTGATGAATCCTGATCTTGTATAAAAGGTAAGAAGGAGTCTATAACGTCAGACAGGGTGGTCTCGTCATCCTCCGGTTCACAGTAACCTGGAAGCAAGGTAGGGTCACCCGAAAATTGTGGCTAGGACCCCGAAACAGGTTCTAAGGACAGGGTACCCAAAGGAACTGAAGAGAGAATCTATGGAATGACATCTATTGTCTCATCCTCAGGCCAAGGAGGAGACAAAGTGACCCCTCTCGAGGGAGCAACATGGATAGTAGTCAAATTCTCCTAACAATCTTCTGGTCAACTAGAATTAATATGAACCTCCCCCTCATCCACTAGAGAAAATTCTACATTTTTCATCAAGTAACTTAACCATTCATAAGAGTTTAATGCATCTCTTTCCAAAAGAGATAGAGAGGAAAATACAATAGGATAGTATTTTTTTAACTTGCCCACAATCATCTCCATAGAGTCTGAAAGGCTATCGTCTTCCTACGCCAAGGGGAAATGGTCCAAGACCATAAAATCCTGTGTCCTGTGAAGAATCTTGTGTGTCAAATTCTGGAGAGGTTTCTTCAGGTTCATCCTCAGTATTAACAGTGCCTTTACAGTCACGTTGCAAGTGAGCAATGCTTCTACAATAACTACACCTAAAAGGTACCCCTAAGTAGTCCAAATGCTAGAGTAAGAAATGACCCATCCATTCAATCTCCAAATTCTCTAGAATCCCCTAGTGTATGTCCATTTCAACTAGAACCTGCCCAATCTTCCTTGAACCCGCAGCAAGTGAAACAATATCAAACACAAGAAAACTGAAAAGAGAATTTCCTATGGCTTGAAGCACACCTTCATTCCAAAAATGCCAAGGTAACCCTGGCATGAGCACCCAGAAATGTCTTTGAGAAAAATATTTTGTATTTGGATCGAAGGCTACAAGCCACCTTTTAATCATTAAACTACTACCGCCATTAATCCATATTTTTTTTCAGAAGTAACGATGCATCTTCTAGAGATCTACAAAGGAACCCCATCCAACCTTTAGTAAGGTAGTAGATCTTAGAGACATAACCTAAGAGTGGCTTCCATGCCTTATCCAACCAGTCTGTAAGAGTGTCCTTCTGTAGTTTCCCATAAGTAAATCTACCCACCAACCCGCAAAGTGCCATCCTACACATCTCCTCCAAGACTATATCTGAGCCAAGAACCAATCTCCTCAGAACCTTATTCGACTTCCATTTCCTTCTATACTTGTGAATTGTAAATGGTTTCTTAATGTCCTTCCTCCCAACACCGTAGGAGCCTTCCCGTATAGCCGCAAAGCCCTGGTTTCTTACAGAGGATAGCCTTAGAGATTTCAACCTATAGTTTGTTAAGTTTGGTAAAGTATCTCGGTGAGAAAGATAGTATTATGCCTCACCACAGTGCAGACTCTCGCCAAATGGCCGAAAATATGGTGCAGACACGTTTGGAACAGAAGAGGAGTGAATTGTTTTTTTATTCTGCAAGTTATCAATGGCTATGAAAAGACACGCATCTTGCCAAAGTCTTTCATCCGCCTCACCAATCATTTCTCTGACCTCATCATTTAAAGCTTCTAGTTTAATAGGAGCCATTTGTGGCCACCCGTATTCCACTCATAATCCAATAAGCAGGTGTCACCACTGGCCAATAAGTCATAGAGTACATTAAACTATAGACTGATAGTCACATGGGATTCATATGGAAAATAGTCCATCTGTGAACCTCATTTATTAATAAATATGGAAACTGTCGAGAAACATTAAAAAATCCAAGAAGAATAACACAGTTACCTAGAAAGGGTAGAGGAAAATCAACTGAACAAAATAAATACTGACACCTCTTCCATCTACCGCTAAATAAGTCGACAAGATCTTAGTAACTGTATACTCAACTAAGTTAAGGAAAGAGGCAATAACTCTCCCAGCTACTGACAAATAAGAACTTCAGTAACTGAAACTCGGCTAAACATTGTTAAGACAAGAGGCGAAAAATATAGAAAAGATAGTTCAAATTCCAACAGGGGCACACTTAAACCAAGGAGGAAACAAATATTCAATACTAACAATAAATCCAAGACCCCACCACGAGCTCAAAAAACACTCAATGCCGAAAGAAAGGTAACTCTGCTAAAAACCAGAACATGAAGAAGATTCTCCTAGAAAAACCTACCATGACTAAATCCTAGTTAATAACATTAAATAAACTGGAAGCGTATACCCGACAAATGATAATCTGCTTCCATTGTTTCTGAATCTCCTAGATTATAAACCTCAAACCTGATAGCAACCATCTTTCCCGCCAAAGGAAAATTCAGAAATCTCCAACTTGCTCCTCGATTCTCTGATTTCCCATGCTCCCTTAGGAAGTTAATGTAGGCATTCTTGACATTGCATATTCCTACTAGTTAAACAACTCACCTCACAAACTATAACATGGAATATGAGTCGTTGTTTCTTTAGAAATTTGAAATGGGGCTATGCATGAATATCTTCATTTTATTTTCTATTTTAGACAGTAAGCTCTTGTTGCATAGCCTATTATTCTCATTATTATTCGCACTCTATGTTGGGCCTCAGAAATGTCGTATTTTCATCCTCCTTTTCCTTCATTATTCATTACATTACATCGTCCCATTAACCTTCCATCATACCATTTTCATAAATACATTTGGGTTTCACATTATTCTTTTCCACTTTATTCATTTTAGTATTATAAGTGAATTTGTGATTAAATATTAGAAAATTAATATATTTTCATTATATATCAAGGTTGGATGAGTTTGATGATGTGTGCAGGCATATTTGAAGATTTCAACAAAGTCAAAATTCACCACCTATCCTCAAATTCGAATTACATCTTCAAACTTTGAAGATTTGAAAGAGATTTGAAGTTAAGCTCAAGGAGATGATCATGGAATATTTGGTTGGCATATCTTATCTAAGATATGTGAGAGATGTGTGGAGGATTTGAAGGGATCGTATCTTGTAATAATGGGAAAGTAGTTGAGAGTGGCTGAGAGAATAGTGGATTTGTAATTATGACACTCTTATCTTATCTTCAAGACTTTCATGTATATAAGAGAGTTCTATATCTTCATGAGGGGGGCATGTAATTCATAATCTACTCTTGTAATTAGGAGAAGGGGATTCTTAGCTTTGATTCTTTCATTGTTATTCTTTCATAATTTGTCATTTGATTCTTGTAATGTAATTTGAGATAGCATTATTGTGTGAGCTCACATATGTCTTTTGTCATTCAACTCTTCACATGTTGTATTGCTTTCCTAGATTAATTTCCTTCTTTCCTAGTTAGTATTTCAATGCTTTCCTAGATTAATTTCATTTCAGCAATTTATATTAGATTACTTCTACTTCATTCCTGCATATATAGTTCGTGTGCTTCGTAAGCCTATGAACCTTGGATTGATAAATTAAATAGTTAGGCAAGTACTACAATAGAATTAAATGACAATATTTACGCCTAACATTTTGGCGTCGTTGCTGGGGAAAGCGCAATGGATTGAAGTTTAGTTTGATTTTCCTGCAAGCATAACTAGGGTATGAATTTTAATTCCTGCAAGCGTAACTAGAGTGTGAATTTCAATTCCTGCAAGCGTAACTAGGGTGTGAATTTCAATTTTTGCAAGTGTGAATTTCAATTTATACAAGAGTGATTTCAATTTCAGCAAGTTTGCTTGATTTTCGCAACTGTGAAGAGTATTTGTTTTCAGTATGAGTGTTTAATTTTTGCAAAGTGTGATTTTTATGCAATTTGTTTCGATTTTATTTTATGGGTGCTATAATAATCCCTTTGTCAACATGGTGAGTGTTAACTTGGAATGGCTCACTCAGATCCTAGCAAAAGTCAGGATCTCCTCTTCTCAGGAAGAGGAGATCTTGACAACAATTAAAGATTCAAATACTCCTCCAGAAACGCACAAAGATTCAACATCTGAAGAACCCTACATATTTGATGACAAACAATCATTCGAGCAGGAGATTGAGGAAGATGAAGAGGAGTCACAGCAAGATCTGAGCGAGGAAAAACGTGCCTATGAAATAATTATCGAGAAATGGTTCCAGGTAAGTACTCGATTAGATCCATTTTTTTATTTTTTAGAAAGTTTGCAGTCATAGCAACTAGATTCATTCAATCTCAAATATTTCCATTATTCATTTGAAAAATTACCACTGAACATATTGTTTTTACTATTACGTGAATGGCTCCACTGGAAATTTTCCTACACGTAACTAATTTTTAATTCTAATTAGTATAGAATAGGTAGGATAACGAATAAAACCCTGATCGAAAAATAGAATTTCTAAATTGATTTCAAGAAGAATTTTGGTTGTTGATGATGAAAAACTTTTTCCTAATCTGTTTTTCATCTGCAAGTTGTTCCATTTGCTCAATTTGTTTTTTTTTTTCTTTTTTTTTTTAATTTGCAGAATAATTTATTTATTTATTATTATTATTATTATTTTTTCTGAAAACGTGAAAAGAAAATAATTTTTTGTGTGTTCATCCTGGACCTACAAGTATAAAAACACAGATGAATAAAAACAAAACCAAATATTACATGTTGTTACAGCGAAAATTTTACATGTTACAACATACTGATACATCGAAATTTTACATGTTACAATGAAATTTTACTTGCTGAAACAATGATGTTTTTGTTGTAACATTGATCGAACAATGTCATGCCTGCGCTCTTCGCATTTTTAACTTTTCGGTCTAGGTTATTTTTGGTTTGAGCCACCATCTTTTCGCCTTTTCTGAACAAAACCTGCAACAATAAAACAACATGATCATGATAATTTTTTAAGTCTCCACATCGATTAGATCTACACATTTAAGGTGCATTATCGGGCTCATGCCAAGAAAAAAAAGAAGGAATTAAGCTGAAACTGTGATTGGGATTGATTGAATTTCATTTACACAAACACTTAGATTTTTTTCTACATAGTTGATTTATACTTGGCTCGAATCGCAACAATGCAATGAGTTTTGATGCCCATCAAATGAGCTTCGACCTATTGCAACAACAAATCAATCAATGATAATCCTAAATTTCTAACACATGAGAATTTGAGTAAGACAACGAAAAAATTAATTAATTCTATATATTTCAAAAAGATGGGATTTGCGTTCAATTTGGGCTTCATATAAAAAAATTAAATACCAAGCAAGAAATATGGGAAGGTCTGTAGTTGTTACGATTTATCCAATCAAAAATATAAATTCTGAGTATTAAAATCACGATTGTTAGTCGAAGATAATGAAACCAAATTACATAAGTCTCACTGTCCCATAACTATTTTGAAATATCGATTGGCTTTCCTAAATTTTCTACCCATCAACATGCTTTATTGAGATTAAAATATTACACCATTTCTTATTCGACGGATCCTTCTATTATTTGGTTGCGTATTTTTCTCGATCATTCCTCAAAATCTGAATGGTGAATAATGAAACTATCATCAAATGAGGAACGAAGACAAAATGTTTGTTGTGCATGCTATTTGAAAGTAATTCTTGTTGAGATTTACCCCTTGGATTAAGCTTGACTAATTAACATAGAGCTCATTCCCAGGGTCCCCTCATTATGAATTCTCCAAGAATTTCTCTTTTTCTTGGGAATGTCATCTTTGGAGAGCATGATGTTAGCATGATTCTTCATGTCTCGCTCTCAATTTGAAATTGTCTGTTAATTAACATCAGTCGACTTCGGGTGAAATTTTTGCGCAAACCATGATGAATTTCAAAAATACGGCACATGGGTTTTGTGCAGAAGGGTCTCATTTAACTGACTCAAAAGTGGTTTTTGAAAATTCCATTTGTTTTGAGAGCAGTTTCAATTTTTCGAAACATGAGGAAGTCATATTTCAGGATGGTCAGTTTTCCAAACATGATAGAATGGACCAATTTGGAGGGCTAGTACAATAAAATTTTCAGAACATCTATATGTTCTTGGAATTTCTAATTGACGTGTTTTTGCAAGTAGTGTATTACTCTATTCAGGATCGAATTTTGCGTTTTCTTACAGGTTGATATTTGTCACAGAGAATTGTATGCTCTGAAGGTTCAATATATTTGATCATGTACAGGTTTGATTATACAACAAAACAATCCAAATCAATGGAACAAATTTGACTAATTTCTTGGGTAAATTTGACAAGCAGCATATTTTGTATTCCAGGACTTTAGTTACAGCAGCAACTGGTTATTATGCGCATTGCAAAATTTGGTACAACCAAGACAATGATTTTGTGTTTTGTTTTCCTTTACCATGTGTATTATCAGAATAAAATAACAATCATAAAAAAATATAAAATAACGAAAAAAATCATTAAATTGAAAAAAGTTGCAATGGACTTTTTCAATTTCCTGAAAACTATACAGATGCATGGTTTTACGCTTAAATGCTAATTTTTTTTCTTGAAGTCACTTTGACAGCCATCGGTGACAAAACCAACGCGGGAGACAGGTTCATAGACACTTTATTTTTCTCGCATTTGTACTTATCTCTTAAATTTTATGTTTTTCAATGCTCTCACGAAGTTTTGATTGCAGGAATTTGTACTAAGATTTTTCAGGTTCGCGGCCGATTGCAAAGTGATTTTCGAGAGTCACAAATATTTTCGCAAGAAACATGTTTACAAGTTGAAGGAGTTGATTATACTAATCACGATGTTTGTTGTTACACAGTGACCATTTATCAAACCATTTTGTGTCATGACTTATTTCTTCCCATTGCTCCTTCAAAGAAGATTGGTTATCCCTGTGTTGAAGCCTATCTTACATCTATCCTTTATGACTTCACACACGCTTATTTTTCTGAGTCGCATACCTTTTTTCCTTCTTTTCAGTTCATTGTGCCTCATAAATAAAACCATTCAAGTTCCCTTTCCTTGATCACATTTCCTTGATTTGTTTGCCATAAACACTGTTGCCACTGAGATATTTTCATCTATAGTCCTACCAATGTTTTTACAAACTCGTGTTGATTGATGTGGGATTCCTTAAGGCCCACCTTTCAACATTCTTGCCCCATCGACCTCAACACCTTATCTGGGATATAGACTAGAGTTCCTTTTGATTACCTTGAGGCTTGCATGCCTTAATGGCAAGTTCTATCGCCAACAATCATGGGAATACATCAATGTCCCTTGATTGTCAGATTTTGCAAGTGGCGCGACATCAACCCATCTATTCACACTTCGCAAGATGCACTTAGGTACCTTGGCACTCATTGACATCACTGGTGAGTTTGTCTTGCATTGGTTAATGACATTCATCAATGGTCGGTAATCCAATGATTTATCTTCATGCTCGACACCGAAACATTCCTTCACATGATTAGAATTGTACCATCGGTTTGTAGCGGGTGAAGACTATACACTTTTTCATGATCCCCTCAGTAGTTGAAGAAGTTTGATTTCAGATCTATGAGAGTACCACAGTTCCATATTCTCTTCCTTCCACATTTTTCATGATTTAGCAGTAGCAGTTCAGATTCCTTCACTTCCCATGATCCAGTTATAGCAACAACAACATTAGTAGTTCCATTTTCATGATCCTGCAGTAGTGACATCTTCCATGCTCCAGCACTAGTATCATCCATATTCCTCTTTCACTTTTCATCATCATTCTTGGGTAAGTTGAGGTATGCTCTTTTCTAATATTTAATCATGTAATTCCTTATTTTCTAGTAATGAATAACTTTGGAAAATTATCTCACTACGTTCCATTTACTTTTTCACTTTCATAACCTATGCCAAGTTGCATAAGGATATGCAACTATTGTAGTTGGGGGGGAGAACCTATATTCACTACATGTTGGCCCTTGACCAAGTTTTGAGGAACACTTGGTCATAATTGACCATTTTTGGGACTTCAATAGCCTGTCGAAGACAAAGCACAAAGCGAAGTGGAAATTGCGAAAGCTAGGCCCCCTTTTGGGTCCTTTTTGGGTTTTTGGGGAATATGTAATGGGAAAGGGATGTCGGCCTGTGGGTTTACCCATGCTTAGGCCCAATTTTGTAATGTATAAATAGAAGGATAGGAAATGTAAGAAGTAGTAGATGTGATTCCTTAGTGCAATTGGTAGTGCATCTATGTGATGTTGAATAAGTGCTCTGTGCGAACTGTGTAAGGCTTGCAAGGTTTCTATAGAAAGTTAAGTGTTGTAACGCAAGGAAGAAGGATATAGCGAGCTGCACAGATCTTTTCCCCTATGCAAAGAAGGGTTTTGGAGGCTTTGTGCTTGTAATAGATTGAATATGATAATAAAGAAGAAGATCTTGTGGACGTAGCCCCAAGGTGGGGATGAACCATGTAAATCTGCGTGTTATGCTCTATGCTTTGATTCAATGTGTTTATCTTTCCTTATGCTACATGCTTTGATATATCCACTTATGCTATGTGCTTCTTAGATATATATGATTGTTAGATCTGATGTGTATGAGGATGCTTAGTGCTGATCTACTGGATCTGATCTGGGTTACTATGGTTAAGTGTTGAAATACAGTAGATCTGAGTGTACACCACGATGCTCTGTGTTATCTGTGAAGTATAATAAGGGTTGAATAGTGATAAATGATCGATGATAAGTGCTCTGTAAATGATATAATCATAGATCTGTGTCCCAGCTAAGATTGCAGACACCTGATTCTTGCAACCACCCATGCCTCTACCTCGGGTGAGACTTCATATGCTTCGTAGGTGTTGGTGAAAGGGCCGATAGTTAGGGGTTTGTTGGTACGCTCTTGAGCGTTGAACACTGGGTCTGCCCCTGTGCCAACACTAAATATTCATTACCATTATTCCATTTTACCATTTCATCATTCCATTTATGATTCACTAACATTTATTTTCCAATGACACTTTGTTTCATTTCGATTGATATATATATAGGCACGATTCATAAAGATAAAGAAAAGGCTTTCTTATACACAATGATGCTTTCTTATACACATTGATAGCTTATTATTTTTAGTGAGTATATGACTAAATTATTGCAGCAAGCAAATAAATAAGTGAAATTAATGTTGTTAACACAAGAACCAACATTCTTTGTATTCATGGTTGTCGCACAAGAACCAACCATAAGAAAATTTCACACGTTGTTACACATGTATTACATGTTGTTACACATGTATATTACATGTTTCTACTCCTATATTTCAAATCCTGGAAATTTTCCTTATTAAAAAGACATCATCAATCAAAGCCAAAGTCTGAATGTCAAAAGTTCCTAAGAAAATCCATGCACGGTTGCATGAGGACATGCAACAAGTTCAGTTGGGGGGGATGTTGGGCCTCAGAAATGTCATATTTTCACCCACCTTTTCCTTCATTATTCATTACATTCCATCGTCCCATTAACCTTCCATCATACCATTTTCATAAATACATTTGGGTTTCACATTATTATTTTCCACTTTATTCATTTTAGTATTATAAGTGAATTTGTGATTAAATATTAGAAAATTAACATATTTTCATTATATATCAAGGTTGGATGAGTTTGATGATGTGTGAAGACATATTTGAAGATTTCACGAAGTCAAAATTCACCACCTATCCTCAAATTCGAATTACATCTTCAAACTTTGAATATTTGAAAGAGATTTGAAGTTAAGCTCAAGGAAAAGATCATGGAAGATTTGGTTGGCATATATTATCTATGATATGTGAGAGATGTGTGGAGGATTTGAAGGGATCATATCTTGTAATAATGGGAAAGTAGTTGAGAATGGTTGAGAGAATAGTGGATTTGTAATTATGACACTCTTATCTTATCTTCAAGACTTTCATGTATTTAAGAGAGTGCTCTCTCTTCATGAGGGGGGCATGTAATTCATAATTTAGTCTTGTAATTAGGAGAAGGGGACTCTTAGCTTTGATTCTTTCATTGTTATTCTTTCATGATTTGTCATTTGATTCTTGTAATGTAATTTGAGATAGAATTACTGTGTGAGCTCACATATGTCTTTTGTCATTCAACTCTTCACATGTTGTATTGCTTTCCTAGACTAATTTTCTGCTTTCCTAGTTAGTCTTTCAATGCTTTCATAGATTAATTTCATTTCAGCAATTTAGATTAGATTACTTCTACTTCAGTCATGCATATATAGTGTGTGTGATTCATAAGCCTACGAACCTCGGATTGACAAATTAAATAGTTGGTCAAGTACTACAATGAAATTAAATGACAATATTTCCACCTAACACTCTAGTGATTAGCCATTTTTAAAAATGGTTGTGTTCCTAGTGAGCAATTGCTTTGACTTTTCTCTCACGCTCTTTCTTTCCAGATAGTAGGAATCTTTTAGATTTCACCATGCCACCTTGGAGTTATTCTTCCCATGATGTCTATCACTTTGGTTAGTTCTATAATTTCCCTATAGATACTTTAATCACAAGATATATGTAAATTAGGACTATAAATCTCATCTCGGAATAACGCATTGGATACAAATAGTACATTAATATCATGGAAAAAAAATTATGTCACTTCTGGGTGTCCGCAAGAAGTTGGTGGACAAAAAGGTGGCAACCAAGTGAGCTCCAATATTATCATACAAGAATGTGTGTGTTCTTAAGAACACACATTCATTCCTAATGTGATTGGCCCAACAAACCCTAAATGCCACCGAGAATGCCAACTTGGCTCCTTGGTAAGAACATGCATGCGTTCTCAAGAATGCACACACACTCTATAAACGCGTGCATGTTCCTATTGGGCCCAAATAAAAGGGCCCACAACCACTTTATTTCCTCATTCTACTTACCACTTGGTGTGCATGTTCCTATTGGGCCCAAATAAAAGGGCCGACAACCACTTTATTTCCTCATTCTACTTACTACTTGGTGTGCATGTTCCTATTGAGCCCAAATAAAAGGGCCCACGACCTCTTTATTTCCTTATTATACTTTCCACGTGGTGCATTTGAGGGGTGATGAGAAAATTGAAGCCTTAGTATTTTTCTAACAAGGTGTCCACATGATTCTGATGCCATCTATGAGGCATTCTAGGTATTTATTTGCATGCAATTTCTTGCTTTTTTAATTTCCTAAACCATTTAAAAAATCAACCTAACTAATTTGTATAAATTGCATTATTAAATTGCAGCACACATAATTAAAATGGAACCTAGAGAAAACCAAAACCATAGAAAGGCACACCAAACCCCAACCCACAACCAACAAATGTTAACATGGAAATTTATGAAGGGTTGATGTGTCTTAGATCTCTTATTGAAGACTTACAAAATACTAGAGATCCCTCTCAATTGTGATTAGTTGCTTCTTTGGACACCATTGTATCGTCTATTGCAAGTGCCCAAGACCAATTAAGAAATATTTCTAATTATAGGGATATGATCAAATATTATAGGACTAACCTAGATAAAAACCAAGTGGCATACTTAAACATTACAAAACAAGAATTGATGACATTGTTCATTGATCCTAGAAATGGACTACAACCGCTAGTCAGAAAGACATGCTTTTGTATGGACTAGTACACCTACCAACAATTTAAGGATAATTTGATGGATAGGTGGTTTATGGTGTTTGACAAACCCCCCTTCAATAATCAGGAAGTGCCTCTATATTTCATTAGGAAATTATGGGCACAGTTTATGTTGCGTCACCCTGTCAACTACTTTGAGATTGGTGACATCCATGGGGTGGGTGATGGGTTCACATAGGACAAATAAAATGCTAGGAGTGACCCAACACTAGGTCCTTATCCTCCTAAGTAAAGGCCTAAATCCCCTACTCAACATCCTCCCCAGAAAGCATCACCGAGACACAATTATATGTATCATCCTTGACTCGAATCTTGGTGTAGCATGGAAATTTTGTAGCATTATCTTGGCAAGAGGTGCCTACAAGTGATGTTGGGAGAGGGGTTGGACCTTCAATCCCTGCAATAGAGTGTAGTGAGGAGAGAGAACATGGAAAAACTAGGTGTTCATGTGGCCCTCACATATGCTCGATTTGAGGGTATATTTGTTATGGATCGATGGAGGCCAATAGACATGAGAGTTTCGTGGATGAGGTTAGTATCTTAACCATATCTATGTTCTTCATTGATTATATATATATATATATATATATATAGTTTTTTGTGTATTTTTTTCCATATCTAATTATATGATGTTGGTAGTCTCTATACTCAGATAGAAAACCTTTGACATGAGTAGATGCATTAGTGACAATTTCCTCCACTAATGCAACAATAGAGGCGTCTTGTTCATTTGGTGTACCACATACACAGGTATATGTTTCCTTTGATAATTTCACGAATTTTATTTTTTTATTCTCTCACATCCTCAAATATAACATTGTTGTGTTTCTATAGATTGGCGTACCATATGGTGATAAACCATGTCCACCTGTGATGGAAAAATCACCCCCTTCATAGGTATCATGTGTTTAGTTAAATCTTGTTTAAATGTGAAATTTGTTATATTTTTTTGGTTGAATTTTATAGTTTTGTATTAATAAAAATATTATAAATAGGTATGCAAGTTGCTTCATTCACCAATAGTTCACCTATACCACCACCCTTCCATTCACCACCACTACCAACATTCCCCCCATTGCTTTTCCCTAACTACGAGGAAATTCCAATCCTTTTCCACCTTACCCCAACTATTGGGATAGCTCTTTCCACTCCAAGGGTTTTACCATCACTCATACAACTTGTGGGGGTTTATCTATGCCCACCCCCACCACCTTTTTCATCCCATCCATCCATATTGGTTGCACCCATACACTACCCACCTCCACCACCTTTTTCATCCCATTCATCCATAATGGATTCACCCGTACACCACCCACCCCCACCACATTTTACATCCCATCCATCCATAGTGGTTTCATTTTTACACCACCCACTGGTCATCTCTATTGTAGACCAGACTGTTTTATCCACCAAGGCCGCCACAACAGATGTTTCCTAGAAGTAGCTTGTACAACCGAGTGTTTCATCTACTAGCGACTCTCCACTATTGTTTGAGTTATTCATGGTGAGATCATTTGTTGATGAATTTTTATGTATTGTGAATGTAATTTTTTTATAAATCCATGTTTAAATTTCATGTTTTGATCCTTGTAACTACTATAGGGTGGAATTATTGAGAGATTAGAGTCATGGAGGAGGGTAACACCCTCACGATTGTCAATATCATATTTGGTGAGTTTCATTATCTTGAATTATAAAGTATCATTTTGTAATTATGTTAATTCATTGTGGGAAAATACTCATAAGAATTTTGTTTCTTTGTCTATTCTCTAGAGTGACAAATCATTCCCATGTGCAAAGCCACTCGAGGTTCTACTTCAAGTAAGATCAGAAAGATCAAGTTTCAGGATGCACCTGATAGTTGTAAGTGTGGTAGTGGTCAATGAGTGGCCAGTGAGTGTCGTTTTGTATCTAGGAAAGAATGTAAATGTGTTGAACCTACATAGAAAATATCTAGCTAGCAAATGACATACACAGTTTGCAGAGAGAATATGAGAAAAGAGAAACAAGAGAGAAAGAATGGGAAAATTCTCATTAACCAAATGAATGAATGATAATTTACACATGATATACTCTATATAACTCAACTAATGTGCACTGGAGGAGAAGCCAATGCTCCATAGTGGTGGTATAGAGTGATATTGACACACACCAATAGTTACGGGAGTAAACTACCACCTAATCTAGTCTCTCAGGCAGTTATGGGAGTGAACTACCACTTATTCTAAGTTAACTAGTCTCTCGGTCTTTAGTTAACTAGTTAACTGACTGAAACAGATTGAAGTGAGGAGGAGATCAAGGAATTATGAGTAATGCGCTAGTCTGGTGATAATACCAAGGAAAATTCCCATTAGTTGGTGATGATCCCAATGCTACATGGTGATGATCCCAATGTGAAATCTAAACTCCACTCAACTGATCAAACTAAAGTGTGAACTGAAGAGAATATTCTCCCTAAACTATAAGAGATTGAATAATGAATAATAAACATAGGTAAAACCTTAGGAAAAAGAAATCCTAGGTGTGTGTGAAGTATCTCCAACACCCCCTCTCAACATCACTATGGTGAAAATAAAGAATGGGTCCCAACAATGAGGCCATGTTAGGTACCAAACTACAAAAGATACATTGAAATAAACGAGGAAAGAGGGAAAACCTCATGGGAAACCCCCTCCCTTAAAGTATAATGTATGTAAAAATAAGAACTTATCAATTCTAGGAAATGGTTTACTTCACTCCAAGACAACTACACAGAGAATGGAACTTCTACTCAGTGAAGGTATTGGTGAAGATGTCTACAGTTTGCTATGTTGAAGGAAAGAACTACAGGTCAATGATCCCCTTCTGTACTAAGTCCCAAATGTAGTGCATGTGGATCTCAATGTGCTTCGTTCACTTCCTCTGAACTGGATCTCTACAAAACTTCAGAGTGGTCAGGTTGTCATACCAAATGATGATCGGTCGATGAAACTTAATTCCCAACTAAGTGAGAAAATGTTGTAGCCACATAGCTTGAATGGTTATGTTAACTTCCCCTCTATACTCTGCCTCGACTGAAGATAGAGAAATAACAACCTACTTCTTTCTTGACCAACAGATAGGCCCAAAGCCAAGATTGAGTGAGTAACCAGATGTGGACTTGCGATCAATGTTATCTCCATCCTAGTCAGAATCAGTGAACCCGATGAGGTCCAATGAAGAGTTTGTTGAATTTTGAATCCAAAAGGTTATGGTGCCCTCTATGTATTGAAGGATACACTTTGCATCCTTCCAATGTAGCTCATGCGTATCTTGCATGAACCTGGAGACTGCTCCAACTTCATAGGAGAGGTCTGGTCAGGAGTGTGATAGATACACCAAGCTCCCCACTAGTTTTCTATACATTGTTTTTTCCACCAGTGGAGTGTCCCTTCCATCCTCAAGTCTGACTCTTGATAGGAAAGGAGTCGAGGTAGACTTACAGTTTGTCATGTGAAATCTCTCAATGCAATCTTGTGCATACTTAGCCTGAGACAGTTTGATGCCTGATACATCCTGACTGATCTTGAGTCCAAGGAAGAAATGTAATAGACCCATGTACATAATTAAGAACCTGTCATGCAAAATCCTCTTGACTGCAAAAATTGATGAAGTCGAGCAACCGGTGATAAAAAAAATCATCGACATACAAAAATAGGAGTAGAAGTGAATCAATCATCCTGAACATGTAAAACTTTAGGTATGAATTACAACATACAAAGTTATTTGACAACAGGTAGGAATCCATCTTGGCATACCATGCCCTCGGGGCCTATTTGAGGCCATAAAGAGGCTTCTTCAGTCGACAAAACAAAAATGAATCCTGCACAAATCCCTAGGGCTGCTCCATATAGATGTCCTCAGAGATATCACCATGAAGAAATTCATTCTTCATGTCCATATGATGGACTTCCCATCCCTTGACTACTGCAATGGAAAGATACAAACATATGGAATCCATATTCTCTACTGGAGCAAAGGTCTCATCATAGTCAATGTTGTGCACCTGTTGAAATCCTAGCGCAAACTCCCTTCCCTCCAAAGGGCTGCTCGACCTCTCGGTAGAGGATCATTAAGTGTTGATTCGAAGCGACTCTTTTGTCCCCTTTTCTACTGTTGAAACTGGTTGTGATCGCAGGAGAGTTCAAAATATCCCTGAACTCTCCCTTTTATTTTTACCAAAACACATTTTTCCGAAGCTTCAAACTCCTGCCACACATATCCTCAGATTCGTTGGCCCCACAAGGGTTTAGGTTTCGTGACTTCGAGAAACTCTAAGTCTCTCACTCTAAACTTCCGGGTTTCTAATTCCCAAACATCTTAATCCACTGCCACATGCCCCTTGTGAAACAAATGAATGGGATTAAATCGCGACTTTGGACTTCATGATTTTTATTCATCAAGTTTTCAAACTTGCCAACTCCGAAATATTGAAGTGCTCCACAACTATCCTCCTCATAGCCTTACCAGATCTTATGGTATGGAATCACTCATCTCCCTATGGAACTAATCTTATCCATTGTCCTGGATGGGAACTTCAAGGACTTTGCTCCCTTGAATAATTTCCACTGCTATTCCAATTGGAACTTACATACATTCACACAATATTTCTCTGTGTCCCTTATATCTTAGCTTATAATGGAAATATATACACTATATTCAATAGCCTCTCCTCAGAAATAATATCATGCTTTATACAAAGGGACTCTCTTGATTTCTTCCCTCCAACTATTCTATGCTATCTTAATGGAATTGAATGCTATCAACTACTTAACACTTATTACAATAAATATTGAGGTAGACAAATAAGAGCACAAGCTCCAAATCTGTATTGCGATACAACTCATTAAAACAAAACGCATTCCCCCATCAATCTTACGTGATGGCTCAACCTCCAATCATTAAAGATATTCATAACTCAAAAACTTTTGTCAGATATCACATTAATACATTGATATTTTAAAATTCAAAATGTTTCAAAATATGTGCTAGTACGCCCAACTATCTTCCATGCTTGTTCTTTGCTGACGATGCTCCTACATCATACTCCCTTGGTTGAAAAATTCATGGACTCCTGTCCATAAGCTCCGACACCGATCTTCCATGCTTCTGGATATTTGCTTCACCAACCCAATTAGCATCTTCCACTGGTTGTCCTTTCCACTTTACTAAGTACTCAAAATACGTCTTCCTTATGGTCTTCTTACCAACTCGTTGATCTATGATATTTTCCATCTATATCTTCTCTGATACAGGCATTTGTTTCTCCCACTAGATCCTCCCTTGATCTTCAAGTCCTTCAACTCGATCCTCTCTGTAAGGATACAAGTCTGCAATGTTGAATATGGGTGATATACCCACATCTTCTGGTAGCTCTAACTCATAAGCATTCTCACCAAACCTCCTTTGGATTTTACATGACCCTATCTTCTTCAGCTTCAACTTATTGTATGTTCCCCTTGGGAATATCTCTTTCCTCATATGTAATAGAACCCGATATCCAACCTCAAATTCAAGCTTTCTCCTGTGTTGATCAGCTATGCGCGTGTATTCATCGTTTCTCTTCTTCAACTGCTCCTTGATCTGATTCTGAAGTTCTTGCATCTCTGCAGTGAAATGTTCGACTCCAGCGCTCCTAAATTCACTCTGCTTCAGATATCTCAATTTCAACACTCCTCTTGGATTCATTCCATAGACGATTTGAAATGGACGTTTCCCGGTTCTTATGTTCACCGAGTCATTATATGCAAACTCAGCTTGTGATATAATCTGATCCCACAGAGTATGGTGTTCAGTGACCAAACTCCTCAGCAAATCTCTCAAGCTTCTATTCACCACTTTGGTCTGTCCTTCCATTTGTGGATGATATGCATAACAAAAGGATAGCTCTAACCCCAACATTTTTCACAACGTCCTCCACAAATGACCAACCAATTTGGTATCCCTGTCTGAAACTATACTCTTGGGAAATCCATGGAGTCTCACAACCTCTCTCAAAAAACAAATTTTCAACATGTGTCGCATCACTGGTCTTCTGGCATGCGATAAAGTGTGCCATCTTTGAAAACCTATCCACCACCAAAAATATGAAATCACTTCCTCTCTGTGTCCTTGGTAATCCCAACACAAATTCCATGCTTATTGCATCCCAAGGCCTTTGTGGAATAGGTAATGGTTGATACAATCCATTGTTTTGTTTCTTCCCCCTGGCATACTGAAAAATATTGCAATTATTCAGAAATATCTTTACCTTCATTCTCATAGCTGGCCAATAATCCGAACCTGTTAATTGGGCAAATTTTTTGTCATGGCCGAAGTGTCCGGCTAGACCTCCGCTATGATTTTCCTTCAACAAATTCTGCCTCATCGAGCATATTGGTATGAAAAACTGACACCCTTTGAACAACAACCCATCTTGAATCAGATATTCAACCCACTGGATTCTGTCTCTGAGCACAAGATTCACACACGCTTCGTATGCCTGTCCAAAATCTGGATCACTGTGGTGCATTACCTTAAGGTGGTCAAACCCCAAGGTCTTGATTGAAATTCCTGCAGAATCAAAGTTCTACTGCTCAATGCATCAACAACCTTGTTGTCATTTCCAGAAATATGTTTAATGACAAAAGTGAAATTTTGCATAAAATCTATCCACTTAGCATGTTTTTGGTTTAAATTCTCTTGTCTGGTTATGAATTGCAAAGCATGATTATCGTTATACAAAACAAACTCCTTCGGTACAAGATAGTGCCTCTATTTCTTCAAGGCTTGAATTATGGCATAGAACTCATTGTCATATGTGGAGTACTTATTTTTAGCCTCATTCATCTTCTCACTGAAATATTCAATAGGTCTGTTGTCTTGACTTATGACCGCTCCAATTGAAACTCCACTCGCATCACATCTTACCTGAAATGTCTTCCCAAAATTCGGTAAAACCGGAATTGGTTGTTCCATTATTTTCTCCTTCAATATGTTGAAACTTCTCTCACCCTCTTATGTCCATTTGAAAGACTTGTGTCTTTTCTTCACTGTATCCATCATCTTAGCACTAATCCCACTAAAATTTATGATGAACTTCTTATAGAAACTTCCTAATCCATGGAATCTTCTTACCTCAAAGATATCCTTTAGTGACGACCATTCTTTAATTTCTTTCACCTTTTCAGGATCCATCTTCAATTCGTTTGAAGAGATTACAAAACCCAAATATATGAGCTATGTCTTCATGAAAGAGGACTTTTTCAGATTAATCAACAACTTCTCTTGCTGCAACCTCCTCATCACCAATGTTAAATGTCTCAAGTGTTCCAACTTTGTCTTGCTAAATACCAGTATATCATCCAGATATACAATCACAAACTTACAAATGAAATATTTTAACACTTCATTCATCGGTCTCATAAAAGTAGTCGGGGCATTTGTTAAGCCAAATGTCATAACAAGCCATTCGTATAACCCATCATTCATCTTGAATGTTGTCTTCCATTCATCACCTTCCCTCATTCTAATCTAGTGATATCCAATTTTCAAATCTATTTTTGAAAAATAGTTAGATCCACTCAGGGAATCCATCAAGTCATCCATTCTTGGTAATGAAAACCTATATCTAATGGTGATATTGTTTATGGCCCTCGAGTCCGTACACATTCTCCACCCTCCATCCTTATTTGTACTTAATACAGTTGGCACTGCACATGGACTCAAGCTCTCCCTGACCAACACTTTGTCTAGCATATCATGGACCTATCTTTTCACTTCCTCATTCTCTTGAGGTGTCAACCGATACGCTTCTTTATTCAGTAGGCTTACTCCTGGTATCAAGTCAATGTGATGGTTGATACTTCTGATTGGTGGAAATGAGTTTGGTAACTCATCCACTACAATGTCAACAAAATTCTCTAACAATTCCTGAACTTCCTCAGGAAAATCTTACAATGAAGTAGGGGTAAGGATAACTCTCGGCTTTCTCACTACAACAAACTACATCTCTTGTTCCTTCTTTACTTCCTTCATGACTTCCTTCCCACTCATGAGAAGTATGATCACGATGATTTTGTCCTTCACCTTATTTTATTCAATTGGCAGCAACATATGCATCCTACCATTCTTCTCTAAGGTGTAAGTATTTCTCCTCCCATCATGAATAACATTTTTTTCATACTTCCATGGTCTTCCCAATAAAACATGACATACATCCATAGGAATCACATCACATAGAAATTCATCTCTATGTTAGGGTCCTATCCCACACATAGGTAGAACAATATATTCGGATGTAATAAAGGTCAGTATTAATAAGGCATTTCAATAAAATAGAATAAGGAGGATGTAAGAAAACCTAATAGAAGCTTATGCTTCTAGAAGGATATTCCTCTAGATGCTTCTTCTTAGTATAAATAGGAGTCGAGGGTATGAGAACCCTAGCTTGGATATTATTGTAATAGAGCTCTACTCAATGTTAGAAACCTATAATGTACCTTTTTTCTCATACTTTTTGCTATCATTACATCATTTTCCCACTCATATTTAAGCCTACATTATCACCTTAATCTATTTTTCCAAAGGTATATAACGTTTCTTCTCTTTGCTATATGTTTAATTTATTTTACATGTAATTTTACATTACTTTCATACTTAGCCATTAATCAGAAATATATAGTTGCTAAAACAGTTTGAAGACTGTAGTTAATATATCATTGTTGCTTGAAGACCACGTTGTTGAAACAATCAAACAGTACGCAAATCCTGTTGTTGAAACAATCTGTGATTTGCGATGTTGAAACAGTATTTCACATACAACAGTAACAAGAAAAGATAATTAAAGGATTTGTTACACTGGCCGCAATAGCTGTACCTCAAGCCAGCACCATTACAACCACTGTAACAACATTTTGCTATGGAAGATCAGAATATCCTATTCCAGCATAAAAGATTAGATCAGACTAAGAATAGGATTTGTATGTACACATGTAATTTTATGCTTAATTGTATTAAGAGGATTTTCCTCTTTAAATAGAGGAGAAATCAACATTAGAAGGGGATTATGGAAGGCTTAGCTGGAGGGGAATTACAGAGAAGGAGCGTGTTCACTTTTGATATTGTAACTTGTTACATTGGACAGATGAATACAAGATCATTTTGCGCATTTCTTCTTAGTTCCCTTTCATTTCTGGGGAATCTTGTGAGAAGGAGAGGGCCCACCTTATTCACAAGATTCACCCATTAGTTTTTGTAGTGTGTTAAGTATTGTTTTTATTCATGCCTTGTTAAAACTCTATTTTGTTGAAACTCTGTTTCAACTGATTGTTGCATCGTTTTCATACAATTCATTCATAGGTAATTGTTGATCATTTTGATTGGTAATTCTATTTGCAGAATGAGTTTATGAAAGTGTGATAGTCAGAGACAGGTGCTGAAGATTCCTACTTTGAGGAATAAGGTCCTGTTCTCTGTTACAGAATAGTTAGTCTTCTTTGTAGTATGCTGAAAGGTTGTTGTTTCTTAATGTAATCCAGGATTCTTTTGATAATTATTTCCCTTTGAATCTTGAATTCTGCAATAGATAGATTGCTTTTACTGTAATTCAAAGTAGAACTTCAGTCTGTTCAAAGCAAGGTGTGATTAGTGTAACTTTTACAACAACTTTGGATTTCTTTTGAGATTGAGCATATATAGTGTGTGATTGCCTTTGAAATAAACAGACTTCCCTGGGTTGACAATTTATGTAACACTTGATTGTTTTAATTAATAAACAATTATAGTGACCAACATTTTGGCGCTATTGCCAGGAAAGGCAATTATAGATTTCAAAAGAATTTGTGTTCTTTCATATGTACAGATTGCATGAGAGGACATGGAGCCCCCAAGGAAACTAACCCTATAGGTGGCAGGGGCAGAGGAAGGGGAGGAAGAAAGACTTTTATCGACAAGATTATATCAAAATCTGATTCTTTTGTTCCTCAATGACCAAGCTCTCGAAAACCAAAGCCTCAACCTTCCTTTCAAGCGAACTTTGAAACGGAGATAGTTGAGAAACCAGCAAACAACATTGAGGATTGAGCAAGTGCAGTAGGGGAACAAACAGAAGAAACCATGGATGGGTATAATGAAGAACTGCACCATGAAGAGCAGGTAGGTTCTGAAGGAGAGGTAAACATGAAAACTCATTTTCTACCTTAGGATTTCCTATTGGTGATCTTCCTAGAGCAGTAGCTCCTATGAAGAATATTCCACTTTCAGCTTTACCTAACTTTCATGGTTTATCTTTTGAAGATCCTGATGAATTCCTTTTCGAATTTGATATATTATGCAGAAGTTATGATTACATTACCAATGCTCAAAAATTAAACCTATTTCCAACAACATTAAAGGGAAATGCATTAATATGGTTCATGAGTCTTGGAGGTCATGTAATCACAACATGGAATCAGATGAAACATAAATTTCTACACAAATATCAAGACTATTTCCGAACAAGAGAAAAAAGAGAGGAACTATTCAAGATGATACAGAAAGAGGATGAAAATCTGGAGGACTTTGTGGAAAGGCTACAGTATAATCTACAAAGATCCAGTCACCCCGATGTAAGTAACGATATTCTTAAAACAATATTATTAAAAGGAGTAAGGGATGACTGTCTAGATATGTTGAATATGCTTGGTAAAGGGGACATATCTAAAGAATCATATGATGAAATTGTTAACCTCTGTAAAAGATGTTCAAGAGGAACTGCAAGGAATTTATCAAACAACAGGGATACCATATTTTCAAGAGTTCAAAAATCAGCTAGTGGAGGAGCAACAAGAGCCGAAATAGGTAATTTACTTGAGGATTTTAAAACTGAAATGTTAAGTTCTTTTGCTTCACAAATTGACACCTTGCAGATTAAAAAGAAACAAGCCGAAGCAGAAGAAGATCTATCCATCTTTTGTTCTAAATGCAGAGAAAAGCACCCACTAAGGGAATGCGCATTGGACAAAATGCCAATTTGCACCCTTTGTGATAAGGATCATGAAACTCAACAATGCCCTTATTTACCAAGAATCAAAGTAGCATTACAACCAACCGATGAAGAAGCTGAAGCTGTATATCTGTTGACACAGAGAAGGCAATGGAAACCGCAGGGACAAGGTATGAATCCTAATATGCTATTTACATCTTCTAATCGTTGGAATAATTATCCTTCTTTTAGTCAAGCAAATTACCCTCCCTTTAACCAAATGCAATACCCACCCTTCAATCAAATGAATTACCCACCCATGCAACAAACAAACCCTCCATTTGTAGACCCAACAATATGGACACCTTGGCCTTCACAACAACAACCTTACCTTAACCAATGGAATCCAAATTGGAGAGGTCAACAACCCCCATTTCCAAATCAATTTCCTCAATTTCAATCACAATTTCAGAAACCACTCCCTTTACCATCAAGTGCTCCACCGAATAATCAAATGATGCGGCCCCAACTACTTGTACAACCTAACCCTAACCCCAATAATAAGGTTGTGCAATGTATTGATATTCAAAGCCAGCCTATACTTTATATTTTCCCTGCACAATGTAATGATATTCATTTACGATCTAGGAAAATAGTAGAACCTATCATTGATGATGTTACCTCTTCTGATTCCGATAAAGAAGAAATAAAAAAGCACAATTCACCTGAAGAGGTACAACCATCCTCAAATACTATTGCTGAAACAACAGAACCACCATTCCCTCAGCGTTTAGCTTTGACTAAAACTCCTGAGCCACCTGCTTTCAATCTTCTAGGGGAATTACAAAATCTCTACGTCAAAATTCCACTATTACAAGCACTAAGAGATGTACCAATTTATGCCAGGAATATGCAAGACATTTGTGTTAAGAAACTCGGTAGGAAAATTAAAGATCCCCTCACAGTTCATCTCATGGGTGATTTGTCTACACTAATGTCGGGTAAAGCTCCTCTAGTTAAATATGGTGATCCCGACCATCCTACTATCACAGTGCAAATTGGAAAAACAATAATTCCTCGAGTTCTGGTAGACTTAGGCACTGTTATCAATATTATGACTCTTGAAACTTCACAATTGTTACAACTGAATAATGAAATCAGAGATACCCCAACCATTCTAGAATTAGCTGACCATTCTACAATCAAACCAGAAGGAGTTATTGAAGACCTAATCATCTCAGTTGAGTCCTGGAATTATCCAGCTGATTTTGTGGTATTACAACCTAAAACAAAGTTGGGGGGTCATCCTCTAATTTTGGGTAGGCCTTGGCTAGCCACAACAGATGCCTTTATCAGCTGCAGATCTAGTTCAGTGACAATTTCCAATGGATATGAGACCAAACAGCTTACTCTCTACCCTCACGCTACACCCTTGATTAATAATGACAAGTCCTTATGGGTGGACTATGATGATCAAACTACTCAACCTATCTTGACTATTGGACAAGATTTAAGCCTTAAATATGCCACTGAGGATGAAGTAATTAATAATTTTATTTGTGAACCCTCCTCTGTGACTCCAAAAACACATAATCAACTAGCTGGACTTTTGGAGTTAGATACCCAGGAAAATCTTAATTCTGAAGACCTACCTCAAACATCAGCTACCATCTCTTCTAAAAGTATACCAGTAGAAATTGAACCTGGAAAAACATTGAATATAAACCCCAACTTGACAGTTGCTGAAACATAGCAATTAATGAAGTTACTTCTTAAACATAAGGAAACATTCACATGGGACTATACAGATATGAAGGGAATCTCTCCTAAATTATGTACTCATCGTATCTATATCAAGGAAGATTGTCGATCGATCTGTCAATCTCAACGATGAATGAACCCTAATTTAAAAGAAATTATTAAAGAGGAACTTCAAAAATTGCTTAATGTAGGGTTTATATATCCTATATCTGATAGTGAATGGGTTTCCCCGTTGGTAATAGTTCCTAAGAAAAATGGGAAATGGAGATTGTGCGTAGATTATAGAGCCTTAAATAAAGCCACTCAAAAAGATCACTTTTTGTTACCATTAATTGATCAAGTGTTAGATAGTTTGTCAGGAAAGAAATTCTTCTCTTTCTTAGATGGTTTCAGTGGGTATAACCAGATCAAAATTGCACCCCAAGACCAAGATAAGACCACTTTTACTAGCCCCTGGGGAACTTTTTCTTATAGAATCCTCCCATTTGGACTATGTAATGCACCAGCAACCTTTCAAAGAACAGTTATAAGAATCTTTTCTGATATGATTAATGACTCTATGGAAATTTTTATGGATGATTTCCCCTTATGGTGTCTCTTTTGAGGAAGCACTACAAAATCTTCAGAAAGTACTTAACCGATGTATACAAGCCCACCTCTCCTTAAGCACCGAAAAATTTCATATGATGATGACTGAAGGAGTGGTACTTGGACATTTTATTTCATCTCAAGGAATTCAGGTAGATCCATCCAAGATACAAGTCATTGAGAACCTTCCTATTCCCAAAACCCAAACAGATGTGAGAAGTTTCTTAGGACATGTTGGATACTATAGAAGATTTATCAAAAAAAATTCCAAAATAGCTTCTCCTTTGTTTGTGTTACTTATAAAAATGCTAAATTCAAGTGGACTAATCTTTGCCAGGAAGCATTTAATGCACTCAAACATCAGTTATCTACAACTCCTATTCTAAGCGAACTTGGTTGGGCACTTCCCTTTCATATATCCTCTGATGCTTCAGATACTGCAATAAGAGTTGTCTTGGGACAAGAAGAAAATCATCTCCCTTATGCTATCTACTTCATTAGCAATAATATGAGTCCTTCTGAACTTAACTATATAGTCACCGAAAAGGAATTTTTAGCAGTTATTTATGCTATTAATAAATTTCGACATTACATCACTGGTTATTCTACTTTTGTCTATATTGATCACTCAACTATTAAATATCTAATGAAAAAATATATCACAAATGATCAAGTCACAAGATGGTTACTATTATTACAAGAATTTGATATTACAATTGTAGATTGACCAGGAAAAGAAAATGTAGTTGCTGATTTTCTTTCTCGGTTAACACCTAATGATAACACTCTAGAAGATGATTCCTTTCCTGATGAATATTTATTTGCAGTATCTGCTCACTCACCATGGTATGCAGACATTGCTAATTATTTGGTTGTAGGGAAGTTACCACCACACCTATCCCACCGAGAGAAAAGAAAAATCATTCAACAAAGTTCTCAGTATAGTTGGATAAGTGGGTGTCTTTTCTACATAGGACTTGATCAAGAAATCCGAAGATACATTAGAGAAGATGAGTTTTATGATTTACTAAAATATTGTCATGATGGTCCTTGTGGAGGGAATTTTGTTGATAAAAGAACGACACATAAATTTCTGAGGATGGGTTATTATTGGCCCTCACTTTTTCAAAGAAATATGTTCGGGCCTGTGATAGCTGTCAAAGAATGGGTCAACCTAATCATAGAGATGAAATGTCATTAAACCCCCAAGTAGTACTCAAACCATTTGAAATATGGGCCTTAGACTTTGTAGACCCATTAACCCTCCATCCAATCAAAAAGTTTATATATTGGTCTGCACAGATTATATGACCAAATGGGTGGAGGCTAAAGCACTCCATAGAGCTACTGAAGAAGTTGTTCTAGATTTCTTATTTGAAGATATCTTTGTCAGATTCAGAGTGCCTAGAGAATTAGTCACGGATGGAGGACCTCCTTTAACCTCTCATGGTTTTAAAGCCACCCTTCAAAAATATCATATTCATCATAGAATGACTACACCATACCACCCCCAAGCCAATGGACAGGTGGAAAGCACAAACAAATTAATAGAAGCCATTATAACAAAAACAGTGAAGGAAAACTGGAAGGATTGGTCTCAAAGGCTCTCTAAAGCATTATGGGCTTACAGAACTACCTGGAGAAATACTACAGGATTCTCCCCCTATGAATTAGTTTATGGAAAAAGTGTTGTCTTTCCTGTGGAATTTGAAATCAAAACCTTAAGGATTGCTTTAGCTGTTAACCTTGATTTGACTGATGCACAGACAGCCAGGTTGCATTAGCTCAATGAATTGGATGAAAAAATATTAGATGCCATTCACCAGCCAACTATGATTCAACAACAAAGAACAAAATGGCGTGATAAAATCATCAAGCATAAGTAATTCCAAAAAGGTAATTGGGCTTTATTGTATGATTCTTGGTTTAAAGAATTTCAAGGGAAACTACGTACAATATGGCTAGGACCTTACGAAGTGGATACTATTTTCCCCAATGGAACAGTAAGGCTCCTAACAATTGATGACTCTAAAACATCGTTATTAGTGACTGGTCATCGGCTCCGTTTGTACCAGCGCCCCATTTCCAAAGAAGATTTTAAGGCCACATGTGTGGAAAATTCACATTATCTCTTTTTAGAGGAGTCTCCTGCCCCTCATTGCATTTAATTTTTATGAATTTTATTTTTAAGTATTAGATTAAATTTCTTTTACTAATAATCCCTGCCAAGGGATGGCATGTTACAATTGATTCTTTTGCAGATTCTCGATCCAGAAAAGGCCTACAAAAAAAGGACAATCTTACTACAGGCAGATCCAAGATTCTTTTTCTGAAGCATTGCTCCATCTTTCTTCAATCCATTCATCTTCATTTCCCATTCAACATCCCCATCATTCATCCCCTCTCATTTTTTTTTCCTTTCCATTCCCTGTCCCCATTTTCCCATTGCTGAAACACCACTCTTCAACAACATTTTTCCCCATTTTCCCATTGCTGAAACACCACTCTTCAGCAACATTTGTCCCCATTTTCCCATTGCTAAAACACCACTCTTCAGCAACATTTTTCCCCATTTTCCCATTGCTGAAACACCACTCTTCAGCAACATTTTTCCCCATTCTCCCATTGTTGAAACACCACTCTTCAACAACATGTTCCCCATTTTTCTCGTTGCGGAAACACCATTTCTTCAGCAATATTTTCCATTGTTAAAACATCACTCTTCAACAACATTTTTCCATTCTTTTCCTATTGTTGAAACACCACTTTTTCAGCATTGCCTATTTTTCCATTGCTAAGACATGGCTATTCAACATTTCATGTCATAAAAACATCATCTTCATCTCTTTCGCTCTCACTTCTCCTATTTTGAATACTACATTATATCCTTTCACTACCTTCTTCCATGATTAAACAAACCCTTGATACAATTTCTCTCATAATTCCAAAGTTTCTTCCATGATTACTGCAGATCTATTATGAACAGGCACTATATTTTTCGAAGTATGAATCAAAGGTAAAGATGAGGTATGTAAACTTTACATGTAAATACAATTCAACTATGGCTAATGAGAAGATCCCGATTCATTATTACCATGATCCCCATACACTTAAAGTCATTATTTCAGTCGTAGTTGGGNGGGGGGGGGGGGGGATATTGAAACTTTATGCCATCATTTCACACGAACTGACTACCGTCACTTCTTTTTACCCATTATCCCGTCTTTTCACCATCATTTACATGTCTCATCCCATTATCCCGTCTTTTCACCATCATTTACATGTCTCATCCGCAAAACTTACTATGTTTGGGTGCGGTTACTCGGCTCTATGAATGTGCATTTTACTGAGATGAATAGCTATGGGAGGTCCTGTTATACGATACGAACCTGCCACGACAACCCTGCTAGAATTGTATCCAGAATTCTACCAAATCTTTCAGCAGGTAGGCTAGCTGGGTTATTTTCAGAGGCTCTATGGATTTGATCAACAACAGGTTCTTTAATTTGCTCGAAATCTTCAAGAAGACCATTCTATTGTTCAAGGGGTTCGGATTCTAGTCACAGAGGATGATATAGCATAGGTTTCGGGTCTTCCCATCACTGGCATTCATTGGTTCAGCCGCAAACACATTATTCTTAATGCCCAGCAGGATTTTCTCTTGCCAGGAGAACAAGTTGAGCCTAAAGCCCGGGGTGTTCGACTTAGATCATTGCCGCCTCCTTGGCCGAAAGTTGCAGAGTTTGTCAAGCACTACCTTACCTGTGAAGGTCGATACCAGGTAGTTTATCAGTACAACTTTGTCTTGTTATCTCATTTATGACATGCTAGACTGGTGAATATTCCTTACTATCTTCTCGGATGTCTTAGAAATATGTCGCATTATTGTAGACAGGTTAAAAATCTCATCCTTTCCCTCACCCATCACTGTCTCGTTCAATTACTCATCCAAAAGGGTTTTTCCCAACAAAACCCTCTCCTAAAAAATCCACCCATAAACCCTCAAGAAGCTGCTGAACATCCTGAAAACCCTCATGAAGAGCAACCACAAAACCTTCCTGACCCTCTGAAAATACTTATTAATCCGCCTACAGATACAGTTGATCCAATTAACCCTCCTACCATATCAAGTCCACCCCACAATTTACCATAATCATCTACTCCTACTGTTCATATCCTTAGCGATGATTCTCAAGCAGATAAACCTGATAACCCTCCCTACTCCATCACTGAGAAAAAACCCACTCGCAAAAGAAAGAAGCAAACTACTACTTTTCCTGCCTTTTTACCTAAAAGACGAATGAGGGCTTCAACCAAAGCAACAACTACTACCACTACCCTAAACCCCCAACCCATTTTGCTAAAAGCCTATACACCTCCACCCTCCCAAATCCCAGAATTTTTACCTGTTCCACCCACGGGCACTGAAAAACAAGAACCAAAGGCCCAGGGTGCTGCGACATCATTTTCTTTACATCAAGTAGTTGTCACACAAGAACCATCTACTCATTCAGTAGTTTTCACACAAGAACCAACTACTCATTCAGGAGTTGTTACACAAGAACCAGCTATAGCTATTACATAAGAACCAGCTACAGCTGAAACACAAGAACCAGCTGCTGAATTTATTCCTGAAATACAAGAATCAGATGCCCAAGGTCCTGCAACATCATTTTCTTTACATCAAGTAGATGTCACACAAGATACAACTACTTATTCAGTAGTTGTCACACAAGAACCAGCTACTCATTCAGTAGTTGTTACACAAGAATAAGCTATAGCTATTACACAAGAACCAACTATAGCTGAAACATATGAATCAACTGTTGACTTTATTCCTGAAATACAAGAATCAGATGCCCAGGGTGCTGCAACACTATTTTCTTTACATCAAGTAGCTGAAACACAAGAATCAACTGCTGATTTTGTAGCTGCTCCACAAGAACCATCTACTAAGGTTGTGATTGTTACACAAAAACCAGTCACCCCTCTTGATACACCTATGACAGATCAACAACCAGAACCAACAATGGCTTCTCTCTTACAAGAGAATGAGTTTCTAAGATCATAACTGGAAGCTTACAAGTAAGAGCTGGTAATGGCAAAGGAAGCCTATGACAGGGAACTTAATTTGTATACCTTAGCTCGCATAGCGGCCATGGCAGAGAAAAACACAAAAGATGATCAGTATAGAGAGTATATGTGAAGCCAATGTGGGGATATTTATGATGAAGCATGCTACAAAGTGGTTCAAATCCCAATGCCTAGAGCTTCCCCAGCACCTACCTCTTTTGCAGTTAAAAAAGAGGAACGCTCTACTGTTACACAATAACCAGTAGAACCTTCAAAAATTCCAAAAAGCAAAGTTAATCTACAGGAACCCTGGCCTACAACAACTGTTAAATCCTAAGCTCCTGTTTTTATTAGTGAAGCTGCTCAAACTCTGCCTATTAATGAATCTGCCCCTCCTGAAAAGATCAGTACCCCTACTTTTTTGGAACAAGCCACTCAGACTCTACCTCAGCCTACCACTTGCGATGCTAGAACACAAACTCAACCATGGAATAAGTAGGTAATAATGAACAAATGTAAAAAGGAGTCTGCTATTACACAGGACAAAAGCTTGCAGGAGCACAAACTACTTTGGTTGAACCACATATATTCTAACTGGGAAGCTTTGGAGCAAACATGTAAAGAATCTCATGCCCATAAGAAGCAGAATGAGTTAAAAAGCAAATTGCTCCTGATGTTCGATTTTGTACAAAAATTGTTGGCTACTAGGAAACCATCCCCAAATTACTCTCTTTTCCTTACAGAATGACTTGCATTCTTTCAGATGAAATCAATCAAAGATGGAAGACCCTATGTAGTGTTCAAACTAGAAGATTTTTTTCAAACTTTTGCAGAAGCCTCTACTATTGATCAACATCTACTATGTGATTTATATCTTCATAATGAAGCCATTCCTGAGAACAGACAGCTTAATCTTAATCCTCTTGTTGGTGATATCTAGATTCGGGCACTCGCCTCCTTCCTTGCCAACCATATTACATGGCAGAATGATTTTCTAGCTGCCAGGCATAATGAAGATAACCGTCTCCTCTGGATACGGCCAGAACCACAGAACGTCGCCACCTTTGTTGCAGAATATTATCAATTTTTGAAGAAACCAGGGATGATTCAACATATGCGGCAACTACAGGCAACAGTACTTCAAGATTGTCAACAGTTTATTAAATCCACAGAGACTACTGTCCTAAAAGAAAATAACATGTTTTGGCAACAATTTTCTGAGAAAAGGAAGGAGCACAATCCCTTTAGTCCTACCAATCTTGAGACAACAATCTTCTGGGTACCCAGTTACATCAAATGTGTCCAGCAATGCGCTGAAAATTGGATAGGTTATCAATTCCATTTTCCCATTCTGTGGATGCTAGTAGAGAAGTATCAAGTTCATCATAGGTTGCCCAAGAAGGTTGAAGCAGTAGCCTAGAAAAGGCTACAATATGTTCAAGGATTCAAAACCCCAACAGACAATACTTTCTACAACTACTGCTTAAGTAATTTGCACACCCAGAGTCAATATCCAGATTCTGATTCAGATTGAAGTTGCCTGAGGACATGCAACCTTTTTAGTTGGGGGGGATGTTAGGACCCTATAATGTACCTTTTTTCTCATACTTTTTGCTATCATTACATCCTTTTCCCACTCATATTTAAGCCCACATTATCACCTTAATCTATTTTTCCAAAGGTATATAGTGTTTCTTCTCTTTGCTATATGTTTAATTTGTTTTACATGTAATTTTACATTACTTTCATACTTAGCCATTAATCAAAAATATATAGTTGCTAAAATAGTTTGAAAACTGCAGTTAATATATCATTGCTGCTTGAAGACCACGTTGTTGAAACAGTCAAATAGTACACAAATCCCGTTGCTGAAACAGTCTGTGATTTGCGATGTTGAAATAGTATTTCACATACAACAGTAACAAGAAAAGATAATTAAAGGAGCTGTTACACTGGACGCAACAGTTATACCTCAAGCCAGCACCATTACAACCACTGTAACAACATTTTTCTACGGAAGATCAGAATATCCTATTCCAGCATAGAATATTAGAGCATACTAAGAATAGGATTTGTATGTACAGATGTAATTTTATGCTTAATTGTATTAAGAGGATTCTCCTCTTTAAATAGAGGAGAAATTAGCATTAGAAGGGGATTATGGAAGGCTTAGTTGGAGGGGAATTACAGAGAAGGAGCGTGTTCACTTTTGATATTGTAACTTGTTACATTGGACAAATGAATAAAAGATCATTTTGAGCATTTCTTCTTAGTTCCCTTTCATTTCTAGGGAATCTTGTGAAGAGGAGAGGGCCCACCTTCTTCACAAGATTCACCCATTAGTTTCTGTAGTGTGTTAAGTATTGTTTTTATTCATGCCTTGCTAAAACTCTGTTTCAACTGATTGTTGTATCGTTTTCATACAATTCACTCCTAGGTAATTGTTGATCATTTTGATTGGTAATTTTGTTTGCAGAATGTGTTTATGAAAGTGTGATAGTCAGAGACAGGTGCTGAAGATTCCTACTTTGGGGAATAGGGTCATATTCTCTGTTACAGAATAGTTAGTCTTCTTTGCAGTATGATGAAAGGTTCATTTTTCCTAGGTTGTTGTTTCTTAATGTAATCCAGGATTCTTCTGATAATTATTTCCCTTTGAATCTTGAATTTTGCAATAGATGGATTGCTTTTACTGTAATTCAAAGTAGAACTTCAGTCTGTTCAAAGCAAGTTGTGATTAGTGTAACTTTTACTACAACTTTGGATTGCTTTTGAGATTGAGCATATACAGTGTGTGATTTCCTTTGAAATAAACAAACTTCCCTAGGTTGACAATTTATGTAACACTTGATTGTTTTAATTAATAAACAATTATAGTGACCAACACTCAACTAGAGGTTTCCCCCTCGAAGAGGGTTGTGAAAATTGCATTCAGATTCAAAGTGTTATTTCAATTGTTATTCTTATATCATTGCAGTATTATTGTGGTGAATGTTCTAGTTATATTGTTGTTATTCTGCCATTACTAGCATTTTATTTCTGTTCTCTATGCATTTTATATCTGGTATATTACAAGTGGTATCAGATCACTTTCCTCAGCAAAAAGTGTAGGTTAATTTTTTTTTTCAGGGTAGAGACATATTTCGGCGTCTTTAAGCTCCAAAGATCTATCGTTACGCGCATAAACCCATGGTTGATGGATTCATACATGTAGGAAATACAAGTGGTACTTAAGCGCACATTTGTTGGCCACCCTTGTAACCCCTGTTGGTACCCCTTCGAGTGGTAGCACATCAGACAACACCTGTGTACGGATTGTCTTAGATTACCTGAAGCCCTCTTTAGATAAACTGATCGGTCACCTAACTGCAATAGTGTCACCGAGAACAACACTCAGGAAGATACTCTCTAGTACTTGGGTAGTCGGGTAGTATGGCTAAGGGTATGGTCTATAATCCTTAGTTAGTGCCCTGAGATATTGGGCCGAGTAATACTGTTGGACCCCGCATGTATATCAAAGAGCTATAGCACAGGGAAAACCCTTGTCTATAGAACCCTTGAATACCTAACCCTTGGGGATGGAAACATAAACAAATTAAAACAGACAAGATCTATTTCCGCGCAACTGTGTTTGGGTTTCCAAGTAAATACACATTTCTTTCTGGTTAAGCATTTGGGCATTTCCTCTCTGCAATATTCTTCAGACCAAAGTATAACTCTTTAAGTATGGAAATTTTTTCACCATTATTTGAGACCTATTCCATTGGATTCATCTCTTTGCCCTTATCACATTCATCCATGTCATTTTTTGGCAAAATTTTTTACCTCGCCCGCCCCTTTTCAGTTTCCCCATCCTCATGGCCCATACTGGTAGCCAAGACTTGGAAGCTCATTTCAACACCTTGCAATCTGGTCTCATTGAGACCCAATAAGAAGTGAAACAACTCAGTGCCAATGTTGTCACCATCAATACAACCATGCAGTCCTCAATGGGGGGAATCAAACAAGACCTCACCACCCAACTTGAATCAATATTTTTGGCACTCTGCACCAAACTACATATCCCTATAGATAACCCTTCCTCTTCCTAACCTCCACATACTGAAGGTGACCATTCCTCTCATTCCCATAACTTGCAGAACCATCACTTTCAACATGACCTACGCCTTCCATGGGTGGATGTGACCAAATTTGATGGCTCGGACCCCACTGGTTGGGTAACCCAAATGGAACATTACCTCTCTTTATACAGCATTACAGATGACTTGGCCAAACTTTGGTATGGTGTTCTCCATCAAGATCAAGAACATTGGCAATGGTAGCAATGGAGAAAAAATTATCGTCAAGGGTATATTGCTTGGACACACTTTGTGCAGAGCTTTATGAATGCTTTAACACTGACACCAACCATTTGGGTCATTTGACAAAGCTGAAACAATTAGGAATAGTGGAAGAATTTATAGCTGCCTTTGAGCGCCTATCTTTTAGAACAGAGGTGTAACACCCTGTTTCCCCTAGTCTGTAAAAATAACTATACTGGACAAGAACTATGGAAAACTCAAAGATGTGAATGTGTGATTTGAATGGACCTTAGTAAAAGGTCCATGAATGTAAATAATGTTATGAATATATATATATGACTGCTGAGAGGGGGATGTGCTGACAAAGGGACCACAATGGATGAAGAAAGGTGGTGGAAGGTGCCTAGAATGGTGGCATTAACTTCCATCGAACCAAACCATATTTTGTCTTCACCGGCCTAGAGAACCAAGAGAGGCTCGTTGACCCTGAAATGAATTACTCACCAGGTTGGTAGGTGAAGAGGCTCCTCATGAGTTAATGAGGGATGGGGATGAACCACCCATCCATGGAAGCCTCAGACCTGACCACCACAGGGAAGTTCGTGCCACACGCAACCTCGCCAGAAAAGAAAAGGCAGGAAAGAGGTGTGGGATGGAGGGCAGACGTGATAAAGATCGCAAGAGGGGAGAAATCAGAAAAACTCTGGAAAAATATACAGAGTGATTGATGAGAAGAGAAGAAGGAGAGTAACATTCGTTCTCAACTTCTGACGAACAGAGACTCAGTCTCACAGCATCGTGGTCTAAGCTCGGGGGTGGCTAGTGGTAAATCCATTTAGAATCATTGAGCCTATGGTTGGGTGGAAACGAGCACCCCTCTCAGTAGTTGCATCACACTTGGTGTTTTTCTGATAAGTGTTATATCTTGTATCTTGAATTTAAATATTCTAACATATATGCTCATGGTTTGTGAAATTATGAATGATTTATGTATAAGACTGTCTATATCGTGAAATTAAATATTCTAACATATATGCTCATGGTTTGTGAAATGGTGGTTGCATGCTTATATTGAAAATACCACATATGACTTATGTATATATTTGTATATATGTATATTTTGAACAGATTCAGTATTCAAGTCTATTCTCGGGAAATCTATTCCCTTATTTTATCTCAAGTAATGCCCTGGATAGATATTTCCACAGGGACACCCTCTTTAAAAGTTTACCCAAGAATCTGCCGGAGGATTTTATGACATAAGTCTAAAAAACCATGCACGAGAGAGAATGGTATTCTTAGACTTCGATATTTCAGAGTTTCGGCACCCGGGGTATCTAGGTGCGAGTCCTCTTGTACTTGCGAGTCCCGAAACCTCAACCCGTGAAATCATGAAATGAAAGCGTGTGGATGAATTAAGGACCTTCTGGTGGTTTAGTACCCAAGATACCCTTCCTCTTGCTAAATTCACTAATGAGATCCTTTCGGAGGATCTAAGGTCTTTTATGACCGTTAAATTGGATGAAGGAACACAGGTGTTAATGCCTCAACCCCTTTTTAACCTTTGTAAGTAGAGAATAAATCGGGATCATCGATTCCAAGACCCATGGGAGTACCTGGACCATCCAACGGTAGAGTACACGTGGCGGCCGGTAAGCGTTTCAGCTTTTCGGCATCTGAGAGATCAGAGGGTAAGAACCCTTGTCCTCACAACTTGTGAAATCCCGACATATGAAATCCCAAAATGTTAGCGTGTGGGTAAGTTATGAGTTTTCGGAGTTTCGGAACCCGGGATACCTAAGTTTGAGTTCTCCTATACTCAAAAGACCCAAAATCCCAATTCACAAAAACCCGAAATGATGTCGTGTGGATGAGTTAGGACTTTTTTGTGTTTCAGAACCCGAAATACCCAAGGGACTATTTCCTTGTACTCGCAAGTCCCAAAACCCCGACTTGCAAAATCCTGAAATGATAATAGTATGGAGAAGCTGTAAGATCTCAGAGTTTCGGTACCCGAGATATCTAGAGGCGAGTTCCTTGTACTCACAAGTCTCGAATCCCTGACCCACAAAATTTCAACATATGAAATCCCAAAATAGATGCGCAGGTTTAAGAGTTTGTATTTCGTAGTTTCAACTCCTGGAAGATCTAGGTGCGAGACCTCCTGTCTGTGCACGTCGCGAATCTCTAATATATGAAACCCCAAATTTTGGTAGAAGGTATGATGAGTGGGTGTATCAACTTTTTGATACTTGGGAATTCGAATAAGGTGACTCTTCGTCCTCTTGTATCGCGAAGTCCCGATTTGCGAAATCCCGATATGACATAGTGTGAATTGAATCGGCATTTTCAGCGTTTCGGTTCCCGAGACCCCAAAAGACAGTTTTTGTTCCATGTACCTACTAAATGCGAAGTCCCGAAAGGAGAAATGCCGAAATGTCTTAGCATGGATAATATTGGGTGTTTCAGTATTTCGGTACCTGAGATGCCTATTGGCAAGTTCTCTTGCACCTGCCAGTCCTGAAAACCCAAAGTGCGAAACCCCGAAATAATAATAGTGCGGACGAGATATGGTGTTTCGGCACCCGGGGTACCTAACGATAAGTTCTCCTGTCATCGCATATCCCGAAAACCCAGTTTGCAAACTCCCAAAATAGATGGAGTGATATATATATATATATATATATATATATATATGTATGTATGTATGTATGTATGTATGTATGTAGGTTTTGTAGTTTCGACTCCCGGGAAACCTAAGTGCGAAACCTCTTGTCGTCGCATATCCTAAAATATTGGTATGAGAAATCCTGAAGGGTAGAATTCCAGGGCTTAATCTGAGTTGTTGTTAATCTCGTTAAGCAGCTAGATCTGTTTCGGGTTTCGACCCTTCGAAAGACAAGAGAAAAAAAAGGGAAATACATGCATCGTGATTTCCCGAATTGTGAAAGCCAATGAGCACCTCTCCGATAAGGCCTGTGGTCATAGCTACCGATCATATGAGGGACTTTAAAAGGGAAAGGAGGGTCTATGATAGGCTCCTTAGAATTTAAAAAGGAAAGAAAGCTGAAAATTTTCTAGCCCCATGGTGGGTGTGTTACAAATTGGTATCAGAGCATGGTTACAACACTTGGCCTGCTTGGGCTCATGAATGGATTGCACAGAGAATCCATTCAGAGTACTGTTAAAAGGAGTAAATCCTTATCTTGACCCTCCTCAATTAAAAAGTAGAAGTTAAGAATGAAAACCCCTATTGTGTGTGTGCATGAGAAAAAAAAAATATGAGTTTATGTATTGGTTATAAATGAATATGAACATTGACTAACAGCCAACGTTTTTCCTTTTGCACACAAGCGGGAGATCAACCGCGGGAAATTGTAGATGTATAGAATGGTGCCTCACCAAGAGGTGGGGGAAGGATCCCACAATAGAGACGAAGAGTCTGACGAAAGAAGGGCAGTAGGGACCCCTCCAGATCTAGCCGAGACTGTGAGGAGCCTCATGGTTGAATTACAAATTTGCAAGGCTGACAATGATCGGATGATGAAAGAACAAGAGAAGCAAATAGAAATTAACGCAATTTTACTGCAGAACTTATCCAACCTACAAAGACAAATGCAACATGAACATGAGGTACAAAAACATGGTCATATCAGTGGCCACATGTTGACGGGCGAAACAGTCCATCCGTCAACTGGAAGAGTGGAACCGGTCCGGGGTTGTCTAAATAACCCAAGCCATTTGGTATGAACCACCCTGACGAGTTTAACGGCTCCGTTGGCCGCTCTGAGGTCTCGAAAGGAAACCAAAGAGAAAGTGATCTGAGCTAAATAATCTAAACTAAGGAAACTAGAAACTAATAAAAACAAA
>ML807211.1:63775-87434 GCA_009831015.1 Picea engelmannii
GCCTTATAAACTTGCCCATGTATTTGGTGCATATGGTAATGTTTTCATTCCAATCTTTTGAGAACAATATGATCCAAAGCTTTTCATATAATAACTGAGTGAGAATCCATAATAAGGAAAAAAAGCAATAAGACCAAATCCATTACAATTTTCATAAGATCAAAACAAGACCAATAACTTTTATGCCCAAAGGTTTAACAATGAAATATATCCAAATGAGTAATCAAAGTAAGATAATGCTCAAGAACATAAGTCCGATAAAACCTTTAGCAGTCATGTGATAAACCAGTGATCAAGTATCTTTCAGCAAATCAACCAAAAATGACGACAATCTTAGCAGCGAAAGAGGTGTTTTCACACTTGCAGTTGTGAAAACTGAGTCGAAATTGCAATGCAATGGTCGCAAAAATGAGACTAACGTCTAAAAGCACAATGCGACAATGATTTGTCATAATACGACAAGGGGTGTAGGCATCTTTTTTTAGAGAAATAAAAAAATGGGTTGGCTGCCAACACCACACTAAGAGGAGCACCTCGAAAATGGTCCATCCCAGAGGTAAAGGAAAAGCGGCGGACGATTCCTCTGGAAAGGAAGCTGGCGGTTCGAAGGGCTCTTCTAGCAGCAGAACTAGTTCTTATTCCTGAAGAAGTGAGAAGAAGCGAAATCTTTCCAAGGGTCATAAATTCAAAGGATTTAGGAAGGCCAAACCACCCTCCTTCGATGGTGAAATAAAGAAGGGAGAGAAAGCATAGGCCTGGCTGCTTGGACTAAAGAAGTATTTCAGATTCCATGACTTCTCATAAAATTTGAAGGCCCGAGTGGCCACTTTCAACTTGAACGGAAAGGCTTCCATTTGGTGGGAAGACCTTAAGAATGTGAAAGGGGTTCGCGAAGATGACCTGTCTTGGGAATGGTTTGAGAAATACTTCCAGAAGAAGTATCTGTCGGAAAAATATTTCGACAAAAAGACTAAATAATTCTATGAACTCAAACTGGGGCAACTCACTATAGAGGAATATGTCAGCAGATTCCTTGAGTTGTTGAGGTATGTACCTTATATAAAGGCAAAAAAGGCAAAGGTGCAAGGTTTCATCAGTGGACTACCTAAGGACTATCGGGATAGAATTGAATTTGATGAGCCAAAGACCCTAGAAGGCACTATTTGAAAGGCAAGATATTGTCATGAACAGTTTAGACATCGGACAGAACCTCGTGAAGGCTGGAAACTGAAGAATAGTTGGGGATTTCAGAGAAAAGGGATTAAATCCCCGAGATTTAAGAACTATAAGAAGAACTCAGGGATGAGCTTCCCATCCCAGAGTGTACACCAACAGAACTTTCCCTCCTTGAGCGGAAATAAAAATTTTGGGTCTATACCAGTGAAGGCTGATAACCCAAAGAGAGAACCTTTGAAATGTTGGGGTTGCAGAGAAGAACATCTACTGAGAGACTGTCCACACCGAAAACAGAATAGTCAGATAATTTACATCATCCAGGAAGCTACCACCATCAATGATGTAGCTAGGAGTGTGCCGCAAATTTATGTAGCCTTGGATAACAACCAAGCCGACCACCAAGATTCAGTGGTGGAAATAGAAGGTATGATTTCCAACCATATAGTGTCTATTCTGATTGACCCTGGTTCAAACTTGAGTTATATAGCCCTTAAGACTGTTGATAAGTGTAAACTATAGCCACCTAAACCTACCAAGCCATGGTTGGTACAGTTAGCCACTGGCACCAAAAGAAGGGTAGCAGGGGCCATACCAGCCTGCCAATTAAGGTTGGGTGACTTCCCCACCCAAGAAACCATTAACATATTACCCCTGGGATCATATGATCTATTGATTGGTATGGACTAGCTAGCCACCCATAAAGCTAGACTGGACTGTTACCATAAAACCTTAGAATGTGTAAGTAAAGAAGGAAAAAGGATAACCCTTCAAGGGATCGGAAAAACCTGTCTCAGTGAGACAAATATCAGCTATACAAATGAGAAGGTGTTGTCGAAAAGGATGTCCCCTATATGCAATACAGGTTTTGAAAACAATTGAAGGTGACAAGCCAAGCCTCGAACACCACCCTACTCTGAGAGAATACAGAGATGTATTTCCGAAAGAGGTATCGAGTCTACCTCCGAGAAGGGACATTGACTTCTCAATAGAACTTTCACCGGGAGTGGTGCTGGTGTCTAGGACACCCTACCGGATGAGCAAACCTGAACTAGTTGAACTCAAATTGCAATTAAGATAAATGATGGATAAGGGCTATATCCGGCCCAACGTGTCTCCATGGGGAGCACCAGTCCTATTTGTGAAAAAGAAGGATGGTACCCTTAGACTGTGTATAGATTATAGACAACTTAATAAGGTAACCATAAAGAACAAGTACCCCTTGCCCAGGATCGATGACCTGTTCGACCAGTTGGGGGGTGTGTCTATTTTCTCAAAGATTGACTTGAGGTCAGGATACCATCAAGTCTGAATCAAGGGTGAATACATCCATAAAACTGCGTTCCGGACGAGGTATGGTCACTATGAGTTTGTGGTAGTGCCATTTGGGTTAACCAATGCCCCTGCCACTTTCATGTGCTTGATGAACAATGTACTCAGCAAATTCTTAGACAAATTTGTGTTGGTTTTTATTAACGATATATTAATTTACTCCAAGAATGGAGAAGAGCATGAAGAGCATCTTAGGCTTGTGTTGTAAGTTCTAAGAGAACATCATCTCTATGCCAAATTCAACAAATGTGAATTCTTCCAGAAGAAAATACATTACTTAGGCCATGTCCTATCTAAAGAAGGAGTAGCAGTAGACCCTGACAAAATCAAGTCTATCATGGAATGGCCTACCCCAAAGGATGTTTCGGATATCAAATCCTTTATGGGATTAGCAGGATACTATAGGAGATTTATAAAAGGATTCTCCAAGATTGGTTGTCCAATCAATTCCCTCCAGAGGAAGGGGACAAAATTCACATGGACACAAAAATGTGAAGAAATATTTCAAACCCTGAAACATCTACTGACCCACGCACCCATGTTGAAGATCGTCGATCCCGAAGCTGACTTCCTAATGTGCATAGATGCCTGTAAGGAAGGGCTCAGAGGAGTCCTTATGTAAGGAGGAAGTGTGGTCTACTATGAATCTAGAAAATTGAATGAGCACGAAGTCAACTATGTGACCCATGATATAGAGATGGCTGCCATAGTGCATGCCTTGAAAATGTGGAGGCATTACCTCCCGGGAAGACAATTTGTACTTATGACATATCACTGTGGATTGCGATATCTGTTTGACCAATTGAAGCTCAATGCTAGACAAGCTAGGTGGATGGCCCTCCTTAGCGAGTTGATTTCGAAATCAAACACATTAAAGGAAAAGAAAATAGGGTGGCAAATGCCCTTAGCAGAAGCATGAAAACAATTCACCTGGCCGTGGTGAGCACCTGCAAGACGGATGTCGAAGAAAGAGTAAAAAATGCACCAGATATAGACACATTCTTCCAAACCATGACCCCATACCTGTAGCAAGAACCCACAGGGATAAAGTATAGAGGCTACCAGATGATGGAAGGAGGTCTGCTCACTTACCAAAGCAGATTGTATATCCCAGATTGTGATGACTTGAAGAGGTTCATACTGGATGAAATACATAAAAGACCCTATACTGGTCATCGAGGATACTAGAATATGATCATGGCCACCAGTAAACAATTCTATTGGCCTGGATTGAAGAAAGACATAGCTGAGTACCTAGCCAAATGCATAGAATGGCAACAGGTAAAAGCATAACACCAACACCCAACAAGATTATTACAACCTCTACCAATCCTGGAATGGAAATGGGAAACCATCTCCATGGATTTCATCACTGGATTACCAACCTCGACCAAACAAAATGACGCCATCATGGTAGTGGTGGATAAATTGAGCAAGTCTTCTCACTTTATCCCAGTCAAGTCAACTTGTAAGGAAATAGACATCACCAATGTATTCCTGAAGGAGATATTTAAACTGCATGGTATGCCGAAAGAGATCGTGTCTGACAGAGACATAAAATTCACTTCCAACTTTTGGAAATAACTAATGGCGGGTTTAGAGACCAAGTTGTTGTTTAGCACCACCTATCACCCTCAAACTGATGGAAAGATGGAAAGAGTGAACCAAATACTAGAAGACATGCTAACAATGCATGTAATGCATCAACCCAAGAAGTGGGAAGACTACCTGCCACTAGTGGAATTTGCCTACAACAACGGCTACCAAGAATCCCTAAAGATGAGTCCCTTCGAAGTCCTCTATGGTAGGCCATGCAACACTCCTGTCAGTTGGAGTAATCCCGTAAATAGAATTTCTTTCGGACCTGACATGCTGAAAGAAATGGAACAACAAGTGACTCAAATAAAACAAAACCTGAAGGTCGCTCAGGACCGACAGAAAAGATACACCAACCAAAAGAGAACCCCAAGAGAGTTCAAGATGGGATACCATGTGTATCTCAGAGTTAGACCCAGAAAGAGTTCTCTTAAAATGGGAGCTTGTGCCAATTTGGCACCTCGGTATTGTGGACCCTTTGAGGTTCTAGATAGGCTAGGACCTGTAGCCTATAGGCTAGCACTTCCTCCCACAATGAAAGCACATAATGTTTTCCATGTTTCATTATTGAAGAAATATGTACATGATTCTAATCATATAATTGACTGGTCTGTGATCCAGGTGGAACCGGAGGGAGAATTCCTACCAAAACCTCAATGCATACTGGACAGAAAGGAAACCCCGCTCTGGAACTGAATCATTGCATAGGTCAAGGTGCAGTGGAGACATTTTGGCCCAGATGAGGCTACATGGGAAATGGAGGATGCCATGAAACAAGCATATCCGATTTTGTTTACCTCTGTACATACATGTCATATTGATAGATAGAACATTGAGGATGATGTTCCTTTAAGGGGGAGGGAGATGTAACACCCTGTTTCCCCCAGTCTATAAAAATAACTATACTGGCCAAGAACTATGGCAAACTCAAAGATGTGAATGTGTGATTTGAATGGACCTTAGTGAAAGGTCCATGAATATAAATAATGTTATGAATATATATATATATGACTATTTAGAGGGGGATGTGATGACAAAGGGACCACGATGGCTGAAGAAAGGTGGTGGAAGGCACCTGGAATGGTGGCGTTAACTTCCACTGAACCAAACCATATTTGGCCCAGAGAACCAAGAGTGGCTCGCTAGCCTTGAAATGAATTAATCGCTAGGTTGGTAGGTGAAGAGGCTCCTCATGAGTTAATGAGGGATGGGGATGAACCGCCCATCCATGGAAGCCTCGGACCTAACCACCACGGGGAAGTTCGTGCCACACGCAACCTCACCGAAAAATAAAAGGTAGGAAAGAGGTGTGGGAGGGAGGGAAGATGCGACAGATATCACAAGAGGGGAGAAATCAGAAGAAATCTGGAAAAATATACAGAGTGATTGATGAGCAGAGAAGAAGGAGAGTAACCTTCGTTCTCGACTTCTGACGAATATAGACTCAGTCTTACAACATCGTGGTCTAAGCTCGGGGGTGGCTAGTAGTAAATCCATTCAGAATCACTGAGCCTATGGTTGGGTGGAAACGAGCACCCCTCTCAGTAGTTGCATCACACCTGGTGTTTTTCTGATAAGTGTTATATCTTGTATCTTGAATTTAAATATTCTGACATATATTCTCATGGTTTGTGAAATTATGAATGATTTCCGTATAAGACTATCTGTATGGTGTTTGACCAGAAATGGTGGCTGCATGCTTATATTGGAAATACCACATATGACTTACATATATATTTGTATATATGTATATTTTGAATGGATTCAGTATTCAAGTCTGTTCTCAAGAAATCTATTCCCTTATTTTATCTCAAGTAATGCCCTGGATAGATATTTCCACAGGGACACCCTCTTTAAAAGTTTACCCAAGAATTTGTCGAAGGATTTTATGACATAAGTCTAAAAACTCTACACGAGAGAGAATGGTATTCTTAGACTTCGATATTTCAGAGTTTCGGCACCTGGGGTGTCTAGGTGCGAGTCTTCTTGTACTCGCGAGTCTCGAAACCTCAACTTGCGAAATCCCAAAATGACAGCGTGTGGATGAATTAAGGGCCTTTCAATGGTTTGGTACCCAGGATACCCTTCCTCTTGCTAAATACATGAATGAGATCCTTTTGGAGGATCTAAGGTCTATTATGATCGTTAAATTAGATGAAGGAATGCAGGCATTAATGCCTCGACCCCTTTTTAACCTTCGTAAGTAGCGAAGAAATTGGGACCTTCGATTCCAAGACCCATGGGAGTACCTGGATCATCCAACGGTAGAGTACATGTGGCAGCCGGTAAGCATTTCGGATTTTCGGCACCCAGGATATCAAAGAGTAAGAACCCTTGTCCTCACGACTCATGAAATCCTGACATATGAAATCCCGAAATGCTAGCGTGTGGGTAATTTATGAGTTTTCAAAGTTTCGGCACCCGGGGTACCTAAGTGCAAGTTCTCCTATAATCGAAAGACCTAAAACCTCGATTCACAAAAACCTAAAATGACGACGTGTGGATGAGTTAGGACTTTTTAGTGTTTCAGAACCCTAAATACCCAAGGGAGTATTTCCTTGTACTCGCAAATCCCGAAACCCCGACTTGCGAAATCCCAAAATCATAATAGTATGGAGAAGTTGTAAGATCTCGGAGTTTCGGTACCTAGGATATCTAGAGGCAAGTTCCTTGTACTCGCAAGTCCTGAATCCCCGACCTGTGAAATTTCGACATATGAAATCCCGAAATAGATGCACAGGTTTAAGAGTTTTTATTTCAGAGTTTCGGCTCTCGGAAGATCTAGGTGCGAGACCTCCTATCTGTGCACGTCGCGAATCTCCGATTCGCGAAACCCCAAATTTTGGTAGAAGGTATGATGAGTGGGTGTATCGACTTTTCGGTACTTGGGAAGTCGAAGAAGGTGACTCTTTGTCCTCTTATATCGCGAAGTCCCAATTTGTGAAATCCAAATATGACATAGTGTGAATTGAATCGACGTTTTCGGCGTTTCGGTACCCAAGACCCCAAAGGACAGTTTTTGTTCCGTTTACCTACTAAATGCGAAGTCCCGAAAGGAGAAATGTCGAAATGGCTTAGCACAGATAATCTTGGGTGTTTCAGTATTTTGGTACCCAAGATACCTATTGACAAGTTTTCTTGCACCCGCCAGTCCCAAAAACCCGAAGTGCGAAACCCCAAAATAATAATAGTGCGAACAAGATATGGTGTTTTGGTGTTTCAGCACCCGAGGTACCTAACGATAAGTTCTCCTGTCATCTCATATCCTGAAAACTCGGTTTGCGAGCTCCCAAAATAGACGGAGCGATANTATATATATATATATATATATATGTATGTATGTATGTATGTATGTATGTATGTATGTATGTATGTATGTATGTATGTATGTATGTATGTATGTATGTATGTATGTATGTAGGTTTCGGAGTTTCGGCTCCCGGGAAACCTAAGTGCGAAACCTCCTGTCGTCGCATATCTCGAAATCCTGGTATGCGAAATCCCGAAGGGTAGAATACCAAGGCTTAATCTAAGTTGTTGTTAATCTTGTTAAGCGGTTAGATCCATTTCGGGTTTCGGCCCTTCAAAAGACAAGAGAAAAAAAAGGGAAATACATGCATCAAGATTTCCCGAATCGCGAAAGCTGGAAAGTACCTCTCCGATAAGGCCTATGGTCATAGCCATCGATCATATGAGGGACTTTAAAAGGGTAAGGAGGGTCTGCGATAGGCTCCTTAGAATTTAAAAAGGAAAGAAAGCTGAAAATTTTCTAGCCCCGTGGTGGGTGTGTTACAAGAGGGCATGTCTGATGCTTTTTTCTGAGAGTGTTTTATCATCGACCTCAAGGATGAAATTCAGGCCCATGTCCTCATGGCTCGGCCTAATAGTTGGGTGGAGGATACCAAAAGAGCTAAAGAATCACAACAGGTTGTATCTTCTCAAAACCGCAAACCCTCCTTTATCCTTCGCCCTAAACCAATAAATCCCACTACCCCCTCTACTCCACTAAAGATACAAAAATTGACAAGGGTTGAAATGGCTGAATACCAACTCAAAGGCCTTTGTTATAACTATGATGACAAATATTTCCCAGGCCACAAGTGTAAAGAACAAAATATTTTTATGGCCATCTCCGAGGAGATTTTGGAAGAAGATGAAGAAAATCCCTCTGTGTCTGAGTCAATTGAATCGACTGAAATAACCCCTCCCTTAGACCCTCTTGAAGTAGAACCGATCATTTCCCTCAATTCTCTCACTAGCTTCTCTACTCCCCAAACCCTCAAGCTAATCGGTTACATCAAGCATCAGAAGTTCATCATTCTGGTTGATAGTGGCAGCACCCATAATTTTATTCATCACCACATTGCCCAAGAAACTCATTGCTACATCCATGCCATCAATAATTTTCAAATCATGATTGTCAATGGTGGTTCCATGAAATGTGGAGGGCGTTGTGAAAATGTGCATCTCCAAATTGGTGACTACCACTTGAAATCCCATATGTTTGCTATCGACATGGGAGGTTGTGACATTGTGTTGGGTGCAGAATGGCTAAGGACTTTGGGTCCCATTCTCATGGATTTTAAAGACTTAACCATGCAATTTGACCAGGAGGGCCACCAATATAAGTTCCAAGGAATCACCGCCAATTCACCTGAGATCATTAGTTCCCATCGCATGGAAAAGCTACTCAAAAAGGGTCATTCTATTGTTATTGCCCAACTCTATGCCATATAAGCAACAGAGACACCCTCGGTACCGCAAGACCTCTAAGCCATCCTTTCTAAACATCAATCGGTATTTTCCACTCCCCAAGGCATCCCTCCTTCCTGTGGTGTTCATGATCATTTCCATTTCCCTTGTACCCGAAATCCTTCCTCCCAATATATGTCTGTATCGTCACCCATTTTCCAAAAAAAATGAAATTCAGAAAACCGTCGAGGAACTCCTTAATGCAGGTGTTATCCACCCTAGTACAAGCCCCTACTCGTCTCCTGTGGTCATGGTCCTAAAGAAAGAAGGTTCTTGGCAAATGTGTCCTGACTTTCGTTCCCTCAACAAGCTTACCATCAAAAAAAATATCCCCATTCCTATCATTGATGACCTCCTGGATGAATTGAGTGGCACCCAATTCTTCACTAAACTGGATCTTTGTTCGGGCTACCACCAAATACGTATGAAAGAGGCATACATTCCCAAGACTTCCTTTAGAACTCATGAGGGCCACTATGAGTTTTTGGTCATGCCCTTTGGCTTGTGTAATTCCCCCTCCACCTTCCAAAGCCTCATGAATCATGTCTTTCGTCATTTTCTCTGCCATTTTGTCTTAGTTTTCTTTGATGATATCATCATCTATAGAAAAACCTGGACATACCATCTTGCTCATGTGGATCTAGTTCTCCATCTACTCTCTCAGCACCAACTTTTCCTAAAATAGTCTAAATGTGCTTTTGGCGCCTCAGAAGTAGAATACTTGGTTCATCTGGTTGGCAAATATGGCATCAAGGTGGATCCTAGAAATATTGAAGCTATGCAAGACAGGCCTCACCCAAAGACTCTTAAGAGCTTGCATGGATTTCTAGGCTTAATAAGGTATTATCTCAAGTTTGTTAAGAATTATGGGAAGATTGCAGCACCTCTCACTGCTCTCCTAAAAAATAACTCTTTCACTTGGACTCCAGCCACTTCTCAAGCTTTTCAAACCTTGAATGAGGCCATGTGCACCACTCTAGTCCTCACCCTTCTCGATTTCACAAAGATCTTTGTGTTGGAATGTGATGCCTTAGGGAAAGGAATTGGTGTTGTCCTTATGCAAGAGGGTCGACCTTTGGCCTTTACCAGCAAGAAACTATCTGAAAGAAATCTAGGAAAATCCATCTATGAAAAGGAAATGTTGGTTATTATGCATGTCATGGATCTGTGGCATCCTTATCTATTAGGGAAACGTTTCCAAATTAAGACCGACCATCAAAGCCTCAAGTATTTTCTGGAACAACGCATTTCCTCCCCATAACAACAAAAATGGGTGACAAAACTCTTTGGATATGATTATGATATCATTTATAAGAAAGGAAAAGACAATGTGGTTGCGGATGCACATTCCTGAAAATATGAAGATGAAGGATCCCTTTTTTCTCTTTCATTCATTGTACCAGATTGGCTCCAACTTGTTCGCCGGGAATGGCTACAAGATCCCAAACGTTCGCAGTTGATCAACCAATTGCAATCCAATGCTCCAGCTTCCCTAGGGTACTCTTGTCTCCATGAGGAACTTCGATACAAAGTATGTTTGTATTTAAGTAAACAATCAAAGCTTAAATCCATGGTACTTTCTAAGCTTCATGGTACACCCACAACAACGCACTTCGGGTTCACCAAAACCTGTGACAGGGTCAAACGTTCCTTTTTCTGGGATGGTATGAAATAGGACATTCATAATTTTGTAGTTGAATGTGATGTGTTTCAATGCAACAAGGGAGAAACAGTCAAATTGTCGGGCACACTACAACCACTCCCGATTCCACCTACTATTTGGAAGGATATCTCTATGGATTTTATTACCGGCTTACCCAAATCAGGAAATAAATCCATCACCATGGTGGTTGTTGATTTCCTTTCCAAGTATGCTCATTTATGCACCCTTCAACACCCATTTGCAACATCCACGGTGGCTCAAATATTCATGGATCAAGTCTTCAAGCTTCATGGCATGCTACACTCTATTGTTTCTGATCGCGACCCAACTTTCACAAGAAATTTTTGGCAAGAATTGTTCAAGATACAAGGCACAGAATTGCATCTCAGCGCAACTTATCATCCCCATACTGATGGCCAAACAGAAGTTGTCAACAAGTGTTTGGAAAAATATTTAGGTTTTTTTCCTCGAAAAAGAAAAATGAGTGGGCTCAATGGTTACCCCTAGCTAAATGGTGGTACAACACTTCATACCATACAGCTGTACGCATGACTCCTTTTGAAGCGGTATATGGACAGAAGCCACCTTCAGTTCTTTCATACTTACCGGGTGCCTCGAAGGTCCAGGCGGTTGACCTAACACTTACATATCGAGAGGCTATTATCCGTACCCTCAAAGAGAATTTGGTCATTTCACAGAATCGAATGAAGAAACAAGCAGATCAAGGTCTCTCTAAACATCAATTTGAAGAAGGGGACCAGGTGTTTCTTCGACTGCAACCTTACAAACAAACTTCCCTCAAGGCCGAGCATTATTAGAAGCTAGTGCCCAAATTTTATGGTCCTTATATCATGCTCGAGCGTGTGGGACAAGTCGCCTATCAGTTAGCTTTGCCAAGCCATTCGAAGCTACATCATGTTTTTCATGTTTCATTCTTAAAGAAGGTGATTGGAGCTAAGTGCCAAATTCAAACCAACCTTCCAAAGTTAGCTTAAGAAGGATCCATTTGGCTACAGCCAGAAGCAGTTTTAGACCAGCGTGAGCTTCGTCTATGTTAGAGAACCATCAAGGAAGTGCTAGTCCAGTGGAAGGATACAACTTCAGCAGACGCCACTTGGGAACCAACTGTAACACCCTGTTTCCCCCAAATTTGTAATTAATCCTAATACAGGAATTACCATGCTAAAGCATGGTGAAAATGTGAATGTGTGATGTAAATGGACCTTGAGGAAGAGGTTAGTGAATGTGATTATTATTCTAAATTTATTGCAGGACTGCTGATGAGGGGATGTGCAGAAAAGAGACCACGATGGTGGTGGAGGGCACCTGGAAAGGGGGGGCATTAACTTCCACCGAGAATTAAATACCGTATTTGGACTCCACTGGCCCGGAGAACCAAAAGCAGCTCGCTGGCCCTGAAATTCAATGCCTCGCAGGCTGGTGGGAAGATGGCTTGATGTGGGATGGGATGGTGAACCGCCCATCTGTAGAGCCGTCAGGCCTGATCGGCACGAGGGTAATCGTGCCACACGCAACCTCACGAGAGGATAAGGCATATGGCATAGATGATTGAAAGAGAAGATGTGAGGGGAACTCTGGTAGTTTTTACGTAAAGTGAGTGATAGCAGAGAGGAAGGATTGCAACCTTCGCTCCTGGTCAGCGGCAGACGGAGAGACGTAGTCTCGACAGCATCGTCATCTCATCTCGGGGGTGGCTAGTGGTAAATCCGCTGGGAGTCGCTACGCCTACGGTTGGGTGGATATGAGCACCCCTCTCAGCAGTTGCACCCACTTCTGGTGTTATTCCTGATAAGTATTTTATGTATTACATCTTGAGAATTCATATACTGATATACATATACTCACAGCACTGTGAAATTGTGAACGATTTTAGTGTAAGAATGTCTGTGTAGTGTTTTTTTAATAATTAATGGGCATATGCTTGTAATAGAGGAATCCATGCATAACTTACGATGATAAAAATGAATCTAGTCATGCCCATTCGTTCTCGAGAAGTTGTTTTCCCCTTATCTGCTTCTGGAAATGCCCCGGTAGGGATCCCCTCATAGAGATTCCCTCCTTAGAAAAGTTCACCAAGAACCCAGAACAGGGACTTAATCGCGCAGGTCTTATTAACCCTATGCGAGGAGGAATGACCCTCTTGAGGTTCCGAGATATTATCATTGTGAAATGTAATGAGTCGACGGATGAGATCTCATCGGAGGACCCATAGCCATTCACGACCATTAGATCATCGTGAGCTATGAGAAATCGGAATCGTAGATCCCAAGACCCAAAAGAACATTTGAACCAATGATCTTCCCACATCCACGAAGTGGTGGAAGATGCACATGATGGGACAATCCGAGCCGTTGGATCGAGATAAGATACTCAGGGTCTAGTCTCCGGAGTGTGCGCAGGAAGAACAAATCTAGACCGTTAGATCTCAATCCAATTACCTGTCAGCCGTCCATTTGGAAGGACACGTGGCAGCAATCGACTGCCACCGGGAGAGGTCCCACCAGGGAGGTCCTCTATCGGCATATCGGAGAATTGTGATTTGCGAGAGCAAAGAAATCTTGTCGCTTGAAATCGCGATCCACGATATCCCGACAAGATCAGGACCGTCTATCGTGGGGGACACGTGTCAGGAGATCCTGGAAGTCAGAGACTCGTAGTTTTTGAGCACAAAGAAAGCTTGTCATACGAAATCATGATACGTGATTTCCCAGCACGATCCGAGTCGTTCATTTCGGAGGACGCGTGTCAGCATATCCAGAAGGGTCGGGGTTCAGAGCATCGGGGATTTCGAAGGGAAGAAACCCTCATAATTAGAAATCGTGATGCGTGAAATCCCGATAGGAGAGTCGTGTGGGACACAGCGGGAGATAGTGGAGGACAAGTGTTACCATATCGGGGTTCGGGACTTGGAGAGTTCTATGAACTAGCGCAACGGGAATCGCGATATCCTGATACGCGATTTTTTCGATTTGTCATAGGAGTGTGGGTCACAGTGGAGGACAGGTGTCGTGCGCATTTCTGTATCGGCATATCGGGAGTCGAGGATCCACGAGGTAAGTTGCATTTGACAGTGAAAACCCTGAAATCCCGATGGGAAGTTACACGGATGCAGTCATATGGTAAGTGGTCACATGGACCATAGTATAGCCAAGAGGGCTAGCCAGTGTAAAGGCGTGTCGAGAGTCGGAAACTCAGGAAATCGACATTTCCAAGGACAAGAGAACGGGGGAGTCCTAGGTGAAAACCCCGACAAGGATCTGGACCATCCATTTGGAGGGACGCATAGAGGATATCAGAGCTATCGAGAAAATCCCGACAAGGAAAGCCATTCCTCGGCATTTGGTTCATCGGGATATCGGGAATCCCGTGGACGTGGTGTTTACCCCTTTTGAAACCGTGAAACGTGAAACCCTAACAGGGTAAGGATGTGGACATGGGCTAACGGTCACACGAACCAGGGCTGAGCCAGGAGGGCTAGCTAAAGTAGAGGTGTGTCGGGATTCGGAGAATCATGAATACCGTGGGCATATGCACATCGACATCGAAAATCGTGAAACCTCGACGTAGAGTTTTGACTACGGTCTCGGGGTAGTGGTCATGTGGACCACAGGCTTAGCCTGAGGGATAAAGAACTAGGGGCACATTTGAAGGATCGCGAGTCTTGGGGGTGAATGAATTTCGATATTAGAAACTCCGTAGCCCCGATGGGAGTTATGACATAAGACCACGGTTATGTACAGAGGGTCGGGTAGGTAAACAGAAGACCTTTGAATCAGGGATTCTCATTGTCGAGAAAACAATGAAAAATTTTGATTATAGGTAGTGGGTGTGTTACACCAACTACCATTCTGCAACAATTTCTTCATCTCAAGCCTTGAGGACAAGGTTGTTTTTAAGGGGGCAGACATGTTAGGGTCCTAACCTGCACATAGGTAGAATAATATATTTGGATGTAATAAAGGTCAATATTAATAAGGCCTTTCAATAAAATAGAATAAGGCGGATGTAAGAAGACTTAATATAAGCTTCCACTTCTAGACGGATCTTCCTCTAGATGCTTCGTTTTAGTATAAATAGGAGTCAAGGGTATGAGAAACCTAGCTTGGATATTATTGTAATAGAGCTCTACTCAACTGGAGGTTGCCCCCTTGAAGAGGCCCATGAACATTTCTTTCAGGTTCAAAGTGTTATTTTTTTTTTTATTCTTATATCATTTCAGTGTTATTGTGGTGAATGTTCTAGTTATATTGTTGTTATTCTTCGATTACTAGCATTTTATTTCTGTTATGCATACATTTTATATCTGGTATATTACACTCTATATCCTCCTATATTAATTTCAACCAGGTATTGTTGAGTGAATGTTACCTGATGACCTTTTTGCAACCATGAAACATTATACGACGTCAGATGTGTAATCGTCTCCAGGTCTATGCTTTCCACTATTTCTGCGGATACTAAGTTGTCAATGCTCCCACTGTCAATTATCACCTTACAAACCCTATCCTTCATTTTGCAAGTTGTCCTGAAAAAATTGTTCCTTTGTGTTGGCCTTTTAGTCTCTGGCTCCTACTTCAAGAGAACCTTCTTCATCATCAAGGATCTTCCATCCTCTGCACCTTCTGCCTCAGCATCCCACTTCTGCGCTTCCGAAATGTGAGCTTCTCTCGGGACAATCCCAAGACATATGCCTTGTCTTTCCATAGGCATATCATCTCACTTCTCCTCCTCTACCTCTACCTCTTCCTCTTCCTTTGGGAAAAGAGCCTCTACCACCACTCTACCTTCCTTGGGAACTTCCTCCTCTCTTAGAGTGACTATGTGGTTTCTCCGCCTCGTCTTTGGGTTTATGTGCTTTATCCTGGGAAAATCCTTTGCCTCTGTTCAAACTTCGACCTATGTTTTGTTGACTCTGCTTCCTGGCCAACTTCTCCTCTGCTTTCAGTGCCATTTGATATGCATCCTCTATAGTTCTGACCATCACCATGTTGATTTCATCCTAGATAAAATATCTCAGGCCATTGATGTATCTAGCAACTTTTTCTTCAGCTCTCTCTCTCTCTGTCCAGCTCTAACGTTCAATTTGTAGAACTCTTCTATGTACTCCTTCACAATCAATCCTCTCTATCTCAAGTTTTTCATCCTCCTGAATAGACTTATCTGGTAATCCTTGGGTATGAACTTTTCCTTAGGCTTGGCTACCATTCGATCCCAACTCTTGATCTTTTGTTTTCTTTTTCTACTCTTGTCGACCTGCAGTTCATCCCACCACAGTGTTGCATGTCCTTTCAACCTAGTGACAACATGATTTACCTTTTTCTCCTCTTCGACATCCTCATAGTCGAAATACTTATCCATTTCTCATATCCAATCAAGAAATTCTTCTATGTCTAAATTTCCTTCATAGATAGGGATGACAATCTTCTCTCTGGCACCCAATTTGACAACTGCTCTTAACAATCGTTCTTCCATAGCATCCTCGGCTATAGCTTCTTCAACTTCTACTTCTTCCATTTCTTCCTTGTTGATGTTCCCAGTATAAGGTGCTCTCCTCTGTGATGTCTCCATGGAATCTAGCCTCACATGCAGTTCTCTCATTTCCCCTTCCATAGCTATGTTGGCTACAGGCGGCTCAACACGTCTTCTAGGCAGCATTGTGCTGACACTTTTGATACCTCTTGTTGATATCAGTTTACTCCTCTTCCTACAGAAGTCAATTATGTAATCTCTCTGATACCACTCCTGGCACAAACCCCCTTCCCTCCAAAGGGTTGCTCGACCTCTCAGTCTAGGATCATTAAGTTTTGATTCGAAGAGACTATTTGGTCCCCTTTTCTACTAGTGACCATGGTTGTGACTACGGGTCTATCCCTTCGCGACTCAGGCTTCGGGGATATTTCAAACTCTCCCTTTTATTTTTCCTGAAACACATTGATCCAAAGCTCTGAACTCCCTCCATGCGTCTCCTCAGACTCACTGGCCCCACAAGGGTTTGGGTTTCACGACTTCGCGAAACTCTAAGTCTCTCACTCTGAACTTTCGGGTTTCCAATTTTCGAACGTCTTAATCCACTGCCACATGTTCCTCATGAAATCAATGATTGGGATTAGATCACGACTTCATACTTCACGATTTTCCTTCGTCAAGTTTTCAAACATTCTGAATCCGAAATATTGAAGCACTCCACAGCTATCCTCCTCGTAGCCTTACCAGATCTGATGGTCTAGAATCAATCGTCTCCCTCTAGGACTAATCTTATCCACTTTCTTGGATGGGAACTTCAAGGAATTCTCTCCCTTGAATAATTTCCACCGCTATTCCTCCTAAGATTTGCTTCCTCAGCTTCCTATGAATAATTTCTTCAACACTTAGTCGAATTCTTGATCTGTGCACACCTTGCAACAAATTTTGATTCACAACTTAACCCTCCTTATGGATGGATTCCTGCTCCTTGCGACTATCCTCCAACTACTTTTATCTCTTGTGACCGAAATCACACTATCCCTCCTGAGATTTTGAGTCTAAAAACTTGGTCACACACTCCTTGTGGATGTCAATGCACTCCTTGCAGACATGAAGTTTCACTATGTCTTCTGAACGTTCGAGTCAAAACAGACTCGATCACGCACTCCTTGTGGACACTATGCACACCTTGCACTCACTCAATGAAGAGAAACAATTGAAACCTATCTACTCCTCACAGTGACTCATGCATTCAACAAATAAAATGTGTTCATGGATTCAAGAACAAGAAATAACAGAGAATTGAAAAACAACATAAGCCCTACCATTTACTCATTCAGATAGACACAAAACAACACACATTTGGGAAAATATGTTCCTCTATTATATTCATCCAATTGGAACTTACATACATTCACACTATATTTGTCTGTGTCCCCCAACTCTTAGCATACAATGGAAATCTATACACTAGATTCAACAGCCTCTCCACGACAATAATACCATGATTTATACAAAGGGACTCTCTTGAGTTCTTACCTCCAACTACTCTACGCTATCTTAATGGAATTGAATGTTATCAACTACTTAACACTTATTACAATAAATATTGAGTCAAACAGATAGGAGCGCAAGATCAAAATATTTATTTTGATCTGTCTCATTAAAATAAAATACATTCCCCCATAAATATTACGTGATGGCTCAACCTCCAATCATTAAAGATATTCATAGCTCAAAAAGTTTTGTCAGATATCACATTAATACATTGATCATTGATCTTTTCCTGACTGTGTGTCAACAAGGGATTTGAAATCTTTGAGGTGTTGAAAGACCTCTAATTTTTTCCTGAGAAATAAAATCCATGTGAAGCATGAGAAATCATCAACAAAAATGAGAAAGTAACTTGATTTACTGATTGATGGAAGCGGAAAAGGGCCCATGAGGTCGCTATGGATTAGATCTAAAGGAAAGGAAGCCTTCTGAGTCTTTCCTTTTTCGAATTTCTCTTGAGGGTGTATTCCAAGAACACATTCCTCACAAATTCCTTTGGAGAAGTGGATGTCAGGTAGACCATCAACCATTCCCTGCTTATTAATATATTGCATATATCTGAAATTTAAATGCCCGAACCTTTCATGTAGAGTCTGGATTGATTCTTTACCTCACCGGTAGCAACCCTGGAATTGGTTTGCATGTCATATATATCCACTACATCAGGTGTGAATATGACTCTCTTTCTGGTGCAGAAGTTTTTCATTTGATACACAGAGAGAATATTGATGGAAAGTTTGGGAACGTGTAGCACATTCTTGAAGATTTTGTTTATGAGTTCAATTCTTCCTTTTTCGGTGACCTCGACTGGAGAGTTTTCCCCCATCATAATAGGAGGACCTTTGCATGCATCCAATGAAGAGTAGACTTCTTTTGTGTCTTCCATGTGGTGTGATGCACCTAAATCTACAATCCAAGCATCGGAAGAGGAGTTGATGGCAATCAAAGCATGGCTAGAATTTCCTTTCTTGGGATTTTGATCTTCTGGCTTCTTCTTCTTGGCACCCTTAGGGATGTGATCTCCAAGGTTGTTTCATTGAAGCATTTGGGCCATTTTATCTATATTTTTCTGCATACATCTAGATTTTGGATGGAATTCTTTATGTCAGTAAGTGCATTTCTCCCCTTTTCTTCCCTTTCCACCTTTGGATCCAGAGGCATCATTGAAGGGTTTTGAGTACCCTTCCTTATTTGGATTTTAATGTGATTTCATTTTGTCTTGTATTTATATTTATGATTTTTCTTACCTCTACCATCATGCATAGTTAGTGCATGCATATTTGGGCCTTTGATTTTTCCCATGTTGATAAGCTTTCTTCTCTTGTCTTAAAGATTCAATAAAGACGTCAAGAGAGGGAATCTTCCAGGTGGCTCTAGAGGCGAGCCTAAATGACTGAAATGTGGATACAAATACTGAGTATTATGGACCAATTTTGGAGAGAATGGTGAGAACCATTTGTTTCTCCTCCTTAGATTTGCTTGAGTTGCGACAACAAATCCTTATATTTGCTAGAGAAATCTTGGAGATTATCGAAGTTTTTTGGATCCAATGTGAGAAATTCCACCTCAAGCATGTGTCCCCTCATCTCATCCTATTTTCCAAAAACCCCTTCCATGGTGGTCCAAGATTCATTGGGGGTTTTACAGGAGGATATGTGAAAGAGGAGTTGAGGAGAAATGAGACTGCAAATAGTTCCAAATGCTTCATCCATTCAATTTAGATACTTGGATTTTTCTATGGTTGATGTGGATTTGGTCTCTATGTCCATGTTTAACCTGTACAATCCTCTGAATTGAAGATTCACTATCATATTCTCCTTCCATGCAAATAAATTGTATGGTGTAAGAATGAATTCTTTTGGAAATTCCATTTTTATGCTGTCTTCAATCTTTGGTACCTGCAAAAATAATTTGGTGTGTATTTTTCTACTAATCGATCGGCTATGATACCAAGTAAATGTGTTGAAACTGCACAAAAATATTTAGCTAGAAAATGACCTACACAGTTTGTAGAGAGAACATGAGAAAAGAGAAACATGAGAGAAAGAATGGAAGAATTCTCATTAACCAAATGAATGAATGATAATTTACATATGATATACTCTGTATAAATCAACTAATGTGCACTAGAGGAGAATCCAATGAACCATAGTGGTGGTATAGAGTGATCTGGATACACACCAATAGTTACGAGAGTAAACTATCACCTAGTCTAGTCTCTCAGGGAGTAAAGGGAGTGAACTTCCACCTACTCTGAGTTAACTAGCCTCTCAGTCTTCAGTTAAGTGACTGTAACATAGTGAAGTGAGGAGGAGATCAAGGAATGATGAGTAATGTGCTAGTCTGGTGATTATCCCAAGGACAATGCCCATTAACATGGTTATGATCCCAATGTTGCATGGTGATTATACCAATGTTACATGGTGATGATCCCAATGTGGCACCTAGACTCCACTCAACTTATCTAACTAAAGTGTGAACTGAAGAGAATATTATCCTAGATGAATCTTCTCCCTAAACTATAGGATACTGAATAATGACTAATAAACATAGGGAAAACCTTAGGAAAAATCAATCCTAGGTGTGTGTGAAGTATCTCCAACAAAGAATATGTCACTTTTCCATGTTTGGAGAATTGCTTATATTTTGTATATTGGGAACAATGTGCCATTTTGTTAAAAATGTACATTTGAGACAATTTTGAACACACACATACACACACACATTTCATGACATGTGTTTTATGAATTGCATTACATCTGTTTATTTGATGTTGATGAATTATTATTATGATGATAATGCTAACATTATGTTAGACATTCAGAAAATGAAAACTAATGAACTAAAAATATACCATCTCTAACATGATATCCTCTAGATTTACCATTCCAAAAACTCATTTTAATAAACTAAGGTAAATTAAAATTTTCAAGAGTACTTTACTCAATACAATTACCTTTCCTAAATGTCAAACAACACCGGTTACATCTGTCAATGTTTCTCATTCCATATTAACATTCATTATTTAATTATTTGATGCATTTGATAATCAAGTAGAACTATGATTTTATTTATCATTATAAATAAAACACCCTTCCATTGATTTTTCATCCTTAGGCCTTTCCCTTGCCAATATTTTTATTTTATTTCAAATCATTTGTCCAATATATTTCCCTAGCTATGAAAAATTGTAGCAATATATAATCAAAATTCAAGGACTGAATGATGGGATTGACCTAGAATCAAAGCTATACTTGAATCCAAGTAGATATCTATGTTCATTTGACCATCAATATTCGTAGAGTATAGAATCAAACTTACATGAGGAGGAGAGGGAGAAATCAATATTTGTGTTTCGAAGTTCAATAAACTAGAAACAAAACTCGACAGTTGGGCTATGATACCATATACAACGTCAAGAGAAGCTTCCAATTCCATCTTTTTCTCTTAGAATCTATTTGAAGAAGTTATGGTCTCCAATTCTCAATCCCATGGATGATAAAGTGACATGTGAATTGTTTATGAATCAATAACATTGTCCCAAATCTCTTCTAGAACCATCATATCCAATCTTTTTGCAACTATGGGCCATCAAGGTGGAATGAGAAACAAAAAAATAGGCATCTTTGGATACCTTCTTGTATCATATGGATTTCATAATTTAATATTCACATACACCTATCCACTAGGAATGTTGCGATGTGACCATCTTCCATGCCATGTCCATTTGTGACCAAAGTAATGATTACAACGATAACTCTTTACTATCCCTATGTTTTGTATCACCTTCCTTGAGTCCCATTTACCTTATAATATAGATGTGATCTCTTAGGGATATCTAAGAGGTGCTCTGAAGATTCGGGCTTCAGAGGTTTTAATGACACAACATTCCAATTCCTCCAAACGCTAAATTCACAAAGGTCGAATCCACAAATTGGATGGTTGACCTTTGCCCTGGATCAACAATCCGTGTTCACTCCAAACTCTGGGCTTCAAGACTTTTCTAACCTTAACTAACTTTTCCTCCCAAATTTTCAAATGTTGAATTCCTCGAGATCTATGGTCCTCATTTACTTGTCGATGGACAGTCAAGATTGACTCTGGGATTTGGGACTTCATAGAATCCCGCACCAACCCAACTTTTACCAATAATCTTCTAGAGTTCCAAACTTCAAATACTCACGATCTACTTCTATCTTTTGGACTTTCACTCACTTACAACAATGACTTAGAAAATTATAGAGCAATGAAGTCTAAAGGACTTAGGAAACTAATAGTCATGCTACTTTCCCTGATCCAACGACTTTGAGAGATTTTGTTAAGTCTAAATAAATCTCGTGCACTCACCCTACAAACAAAAATATTCTTTCTCCAAAGACTTATGCTCACTATTCATCCTGAGCTTCGTCAACTTAAGGGACTCAAACCCTGGCTCACACTTACACTTTTCTTACTATCCATCACTTAGACAATTCTCACCTTTTTCACTCCTTGCATATGCTTTAAATACTCTTGCGCTATCTCTCCTCTTAAGATTATTCAACACTTAACTAAGTCTTGGCTTTGCACACTCTTTTCACGAGTCTCCCCTCTGAATTTTTATACTCCAATAAGTATAGGTGCACTCATTGTGCTTGCTCTACGTAAACTTACACAACCTCTCTTGAGCTTCTGAACCTATAATGGTTCAGCCTTCGCACTCCTTGCATGGGAACTGTGCACTCATTGCATCAAGTTTTCAGAAGAGAAACAATTGAAACTTACAGTAACATTAAGGGTTCATTAATTCAACCATAAGATACACACACATAAAAACACATAAATAAATAACATAACATTACCCAATGACTCAAGGAAAAGAAAACTCAGAAATTGGAAGAAAATATCCTCTTCTATATTCCTTCATCAAATGTTTACAAATATTTCAACAGCCTTTAGCTTCTTTCAACAACAATTATACTCAGCAAAAATAAGAACAACTTCAGTAGCCTTCATCTTCTCTTTTCTAGTAGCCTCTTTTGGGCATAGGTGACATACATTTATACATGAGGGGGCTTCTCAATACTTCCCTCCATACTATCCTAGTGCTTTCATATCATAATTAAAGCATCCTACCACTAAGGTTTATTTCAATAAATGGATATTTACAATCCAGATATGAGTCGGTGCTCAAAATATGTACAATCCTACATGTAATTAAGGCAATTACAATCTCTTGGAATGTTTACAATGGATCTTGCCTCAAAATATTGTGAGGCATTTAATTACAAAGGTTTTAAAATTTAACGTGATTCACCTTCCTTGGAATTCAAACCAATTAAGTGTGTTGTGCCTAGTTCTGAGTCATCTTCCACTGTGCCTCCTTGAATGTTGACAACGATGCTCCTACATCAATATAGAATGAGGGTTTTTTGGATGTAGAGGATCCTAAGGAAATGTGTCGGGATTTTTTGGACCTAAACTAATTATAGTTAAAAATCCTTATTGTATAAAAGTTGTGAGAAACAAAACATTAGGTGTTGCCAAACAAATGTAGAAACAAGCAAAGGAGAGTGGCCAAATGAATAGAGAAGTTCCAAGGGAAGAACACTTAAGTGTATAAGTCATGGTCATAGTGTTGGTCATGAATTAAAATATTGCTTGGATTGAGCGCTAAATATTGGTGTGCATAACCGAGTAATCACATAAGTATGTTAACAAGGATTAATCCTGAGAGTTAAATTAGAAAGACAGTTCAATCCAAACTATAGAAAATAATAGTTTTAATTTTCTACACCTGTGGGAATACAAGGCCGATAGGTCGTCATTAATATTCTTCTAGATTCCCTTATGTCCCTATAGGGAGGAAATTAAGGCTATAATAGTAGAGGGAGAGAAGTGGAGGGATGGAGAGAGTGAGGGAGAGAGAAAATTTTTGAGAGTGAGATGGAGAGAGAGAGGGAGGGGTTAGAGAGAGGGGGAGGGGGAGAGGGAGGGAGGGAGAGAGAGGTAAAGAGAGAGAGGGAAAAGAGTAGGGGAGAGAAACATATGGAAATAAGGAGAGAGGAGAAAAGGTAGGGGAGATACCAAATGAGCAATAGGGAGAGTGAAGGGGAGAGAGGGAGG